>JAPKLW010005470.1:0-20930 GCA_026898455.1 Plectranthus barbatus | reverse complement strand
ATAAAAATAAAGAAGAATATGTGTGCTATTTCTAAATTTAAATTATAATTAATTTTCATGGTCACACCTATAAACAACCAAGCAAATGTATTTCAACAAATAGAACAACAACAAATTAACTTAACGAATCGATTATATTATGATGTTCTTCTACTGCATGCATATGTTAAATATATCAAAAACCATCTTCCTAAGATTGCAGTGCACCCATGAAACGCATAAAAAAAATAAATAAATAAATAAAGACTTAGATTACTAAACTCCATTCACTACTATACTCTGTTCTGGGGAGGAACTATAAGCAAAGTTCACTGCTGAAAAAATAAAATATTTCAACATTTAAAACCAATTCTAAAATAAAAACAAGTAAAGAAATCAAAGTTTAAATGAAAAACAAAAATAACATGAGAAGAGTGTACATATCTCAACTGCTGCGGCAAGATATCAGCGACGTTAAAACTGGGAAGAGGAAATTTAATTTGGGGATTATGATTAAGATATAGGAATTAGGGTTATATTTGATTTTAATTTTTTTGCTTTTCTATTTTAGTTTTTTCAAATATTTTTTTATATTAATTTTTCATATATTAAAATTAAAATTTTAATTTTTTAATTAAAATATTGTAAAATAGCCTAATTGACCGATTCACCCAAGTAATCCAATTAATCGGCTGAGCTATCCGCCTAATCGCGCTACCTAGCCGATGCACAGAAAAAAAAAAAAACCAAGTTTTCAACTGCTTACATGGTTTCGAACCTGGAGTGTGAGAGCACTAGTATGCTTAGTGAGCAAGAAATTGCACAAGTTTGCTCCATAAGCCATTGATGAAAAGAAGAAGCCAGATGAATTTATGCTCTGCTCCCACGTCAAATACATTGGGCTCCATTACAAGCGCAGCAGGAAGCAACACCACAACGGCAACTGGTGACATATAAAGCATCAAATTCATGGAGTCAACTTTTCCCTACAATCATGAATTTTATTGTATGCATATAGTCAACCATGCATGGATCCCTACTTTCTTAGATATGAAAGAGTGGTGATATAACGAGCACTTTGCTAGAGTGCAAGATTAATTTGTCCCATGCTCAGGTGTGTTGGGGCCAAGAGGTCATGAGTTCGAGCTTGGTAGGCGTGTCCGTTTAAATTAAGGAATTACTATTAAAAAAAAAAAAAGATTACTTTAGAGAAAAGATGAAATCCAAACAGAGAGCCAAAGAAAATGGAAGAAAGCTATATGAGACTCATGGTCACCCCTATAAACAACCAAGCAAATGTATTTCAACAAATAGAACAACAACAAATTAACTTAACGAATCGATTATATTATGATGTTCTTCTACATGCATATGTTAAATATATCAAAAACCATCTTCCTAAGATTGCAGTGCACCCATGAAACGCATAAAAAAAATAAATAAATAAATAAAGACTTAGATTACTAAACTCCATTCACTACTATACTCTGTTCTGGGCAGGAATTATAAGCAAAGTTCACTGCTGAAAAAATAAAATATTTCAACATTTAAAACCAATTCTAAAATAAAAACAAGTAAAGAAATCAAAGTTTAAATGAAAAACAAAAATAACATGAGAAAAGATTACTTTAGAGAAAAGATGAAATCCAAACAGAGAGCCAAAGAAAATGGAAGAAAGCTAGACTATGTTGCTTCCCCCTCCAATAAATTCCCAAAAGTCGGAGACACGAAACCGGGCATGATAATAGGACGATAATTAGAAATGAAGTGTATACGACATCAATGGACTGACTTGAAGGCTCTTGCTGCAGTTGCACTAACACAAACAATAAATCCATACAAATGGAAGCTGGGCTCACCCTACAAGAGATGGGAAACTAATGTAGTTTTAGAAACCAGAAATGAAGACTGAGCAGAAGCAATACCAAGTCGAGATGCCACATGAAACTAAATTTTCATATGCCGTATGTGATCATTGTATTTCAGTTATGAGCTTGATTGACTTAGAACTTGGAAGTGGTTCCAGAAGCTGCTCTAATGAATTTCCCTACTGTTTACTGTTCATAATAAATTTATGGTTTTACTAAACTGTTCATAATCATCTTCACGACTCACTTTGTGTATAATATTTCTACTTTTCTTCATTTATCTTCTAACAGCAGCCCTGAGGTTTCTTGAGGGTTGTGCTATGAACTTATGAATCGAAATTGCTCTTTTTGTTTGGGTAGCATTATTATGCAGAAATGAGGGAAGGATATTGGGATGAATCAATGACGAGAAAAGGCTGGGGCAGATTGAGTTTGTTCTATCATCTAATCTCCATTTGAAATTCTATACAGTTACAACTCTTGAATCGCACTAAGAAAAAATCACTTTTAGAAGAGAAATTTTTTGAGCGATTGCATAATATGGTGACTCCGATTGAGAATGTTGAGGCAGGAATTTTGCAGTTAATTCTGAGGAATCGCACTTTGATCCCACCGTCGATATCTCCAAGTTCATCGAGCTTAAGACAGTTGAAGCAGAAGGAAAAGCGACATCCACCGATGACGACAAAATAGAACTGTTACAGGTCGATTCCGTATGGGAAAAATGATGCTAGGGAGTGAGAATTCTGAAATTGAGATTTCTGTAGTTGTTCCCGAGCTATTACCGACAATGAAGGATCCGCCTAAAGCTAGAATGGTTCAGAAGAAATGAGGCTGTTTCACTTATTGGACGAACACCAGGTGTTCGATGAATTGTCAGAGTTGAATATGGAGGTAGTAGGTATGCCTTTTGCAAATATCGATTTTGATCCAGGGGGAGGTACGTCTGTTGTTTCGTTTGTTAACATGGAAGGGTGGGATTTCTATGAAGATGGTGAACCCAATAACATAAATGATCTTGGGCAAAATGGAAGTGAGGAGATACGAGGAGTGAGGCATGATGTGCGTACATTTATAACAAGGTTGAGTCATTGGATTCATTCTGAAAAATACTTCTACATAGGGCTGGATTGAATGGGTTTCTTGGAAATTCTAGATTAGTTGATGGTATTATGAAGGGTTAATGTCATGGCGCAATAGACTCCCTCCAGTTCCATGAGAATGCAATTTTGTTTTTTGGGAACTATGCATATGGAAGCAGCTGTGTTGGATTTTATGGAGATGATAATGTTGCTCTTGCAATTGAAGTAGATTCCCTTTTGCAGGGATATAGTCCCTGAGAGATGCTTCCTATTCTATTGAAAGTGAAGCAATGTTTCCCTACTCATCAGGTGGAAGAATGTTTTCCATGTATGCATCAGTCATTGGGCTTTAACCTGCGGGTTCAGTAGTTGATCGGCCTCTTCTGAAACCTCAACCACAATACAATGTAGGAGTCTTGGGGACAAGACTCTTTGAACAGGGGAGCATTGCCATGAATGTGGAAGGTTTCCATCATGGACTTGACTGCAAGTTGTGGAGTTACCTGTGTCTTCCACTTTGTAGAATCCTTGAAGGAAAGGATAATGTACCTGAGGCTACCATTTGTCATTATCAAATGGAGACAACACATGGAAGGAGGGGTTGCACATACTTGTGTAGGATTATTTAAAGATGAAGAAGAGCGTAATGATGTGGATGACTTGGGTGGTGTTGGAGGAGATATAAAACATAGGGTCTCTGGGTTGGGATCTCAGGTTACCCAACATGATGGATCAAAACCAAAAAATGGAGATAGGCCGATGTTCCGAGTTATGTATCCAATGCTTATTATCTCCTCATCTGCACCAGGAACATAACAATCGAACTAAGTTCTCCCGAGGCCAAAAAGGTGGGTGCGGAGCAGCGTGCACGGTGCTGGACCCAAAGGTAGCCTCACAATATTATACTCTTTTAGCAGCCTTTGCTGTTGATGTTGAATTCTCTATGGTGGTTCTTAGGTAACTTGATTTTATTGTTTTCCAAGACGTTAGAATTGTGAAGATATTAGGCGAGAATGTGAATGATATATATTGAATCGTTGAAGTTACTGCTACTAACTTGCTAGGTAGTAGAAGTAAGATGACAGCTGATGATATGTTACAAGCTGCACATATAAAAGATGGAGTAATGCGACATAAATGACTATCAGCTTCTGCAAGAGATTATTGTTTCAACAATTGTTTCTATTTCTGGATTGAAGACAAGATAGAAGAAATTGATTTGGAGGCATTGCTTGCTCCAACTCTGCTACATATGAGTCGTGGGGATACGACTCTTTGAAGGGAGAGTATTGTTGTGTACCTAGATCATTGTGAGATTGATGAAGAAGTTTTGGACAGATTGAGTTTGTTGATGGGCCTTATCTCTATAATATTTTACTACTTATGGCCCACGCTTTTAGACCCATTTACTGTTGTTGGCCTATTTAGGTTTCTTTTATTGGTATGTATATATAATCAGTAGTAGTAGGGAAGAGTAAAAAAAAAAAAAAAAAAAATCAATTATCAAATATCTTTTTATTTCTTTTCCAAATTCTTCCCCCTCTCTGAAAGTTTCTTCCATATCTTCAATCATATTTCCTCATTTCTCATTATTACTCAAATTCCATTTATTTAGCAAGTTTCAAACATAAGTCTAACATTGACACTCTCAAGATCACCTATTTTGCTTTTGCTTAAACTACCGTCCTTACCTACTTCTGCTCCCAAAATACAATCAGAAACATGCTTCTTAAAATCGCGATGCTGGATGATGAAAAAGCCTTCTGAGCGTTTTGGTTCTTTGATATAATTTTTTCCTTTTTTAAAGAAAAATGTGTTTGGGTGAGTGAAATGAAATATATTGTTTGAAAATGGAAGATTTGCTTGGAATAATTATTAATCCTTAATAAAATGAAGTTATTGTTTGATTGGATTGATTATCTTTCCTCCATCTAAAATAGAATGGTTTCAAATTGAACTCGATTGGCATTTCTGTAAAGCAGGAGACATGAAACACGCGTCTCCACAAGCAGCGATAGAAAAGAAGACCAATCATGCAAAAGCAAAAGCAAAAGCAAAAGCAAACCAAAAAATCAAGCAAAGAATTTTCCCCTCCCCTTACCCCACTCTTTTCTGCCTCCCTTAAAAATCAAAAGCACAAATTAAAAGCAGCAATCACGGAAGAAAGAATTTTGCTCACTCATCTTTTCGTACATACAATCGTTACCATCTTGGTTACGCTTTCCCAGTGACAACTGTGCGGAAAGCTATCACCTTCAAACTGATTAATCGAACTTTAGTTTTTCTAAATTTAGAATCTATTTAAATATTTATTAATATTTTAAAAGAAAAAAAATATTTGTTACAAATTAATATCATATTCATTCTCACGTTCAATTTTTATTCTAATTACTTTAAAGATTTATTATTTTTATTACTCTTAAATCATGAAATAATACTTTTATAAAATTAATTATTTTATATTTATTACTAATTTTAGCTAACAAGTTTGCTCACTAATTCAATAATATAAAGCTGAATTTTGATTCATTTAATAAAAGAGTTTTTTAAAACAAGTTTGAATGAATTTTTATCAAATTGAGATCCGAATAATTTACGAACAATTTGATTCATGCGCATTCTAGTTGCGCCTACACCCCTAACATAACGTCACCACTTGTGTTTGATTTTGTGCACAGAAGCACCACATGGATCAACTTCTCATTTTTATGATCATGTATAGAAAGCAAAACCTATCAATAAAATAATGAACAAATTTAAATGTTAAGTGTCTTATTTATATCAAATAATGATGAACCATCGAATTTGTTTATACTATACTACAAAAGGGTCAAGTTAAAGAAGAAATTAATCTCCATGGTCGACCCCAAATCTCTGACTTTGTCAAGCGGATTAAATCCCTTATGAAAAATAATAACTTTATTAAAAAAGAAACATATGTCCGAGAAACTTTATTATTTTAGGGTAATTCTAAACGTAACCACAATTTTTCTCTTTGTAGCCTCTTTATTTAAAAATTTCAAAATTATATATGGTTTAATATCTCGTTGTAGCCTCGTACTAATGGAGTTAATTGTAGACTTATAAATCAATGAACTCTTCTTTCATTTGTCGATATGGGATATTGGGTTTGCTACCCAACACTACGAGCAATTCATCTCCTCCATCTCTTCTTAATTAGTTTCCACCGCAGCCGCAACACATTAAACCTTCTTTATTTTCCCTATTCAACAATAAATAGATTATTAAACCTAGCAATGCAAATACCACGAATGCATTTAACTCCACGGTCGCATCTGCATATGAATCGTTCTCAATCAATGTCTATCAGATACTCGCCATCGCCGGCGGCGGCGATGGCAGCGATTCTTCTTGTGCCATCTGTACTGAAAAATTTATATTACATACAGAATCACTGATATCGGAGGTCGGCACGATTTAATCATTTACGCGGACTCAACTTCAAGACAATCATCAATGTCATCGAAATTTTGATGCTGTAATCTGTTCTGATCAGAACTTGCGACATATATTCCTCCCTCTCAGACACTACCCCAGCACAACAGAACTGCCGCTACTACAGTGAAGTTCCTGTTCCACGTCATTGTCAATTTCTAGGGATAGATTGCATGAACTGTTTGCCCAAGCCATTGAAGAAGCTAAAAATTAATTCATTGCTTACTTGTTCCCCTTGAGCACCTTAACAATAATATTGTCTTTGTTGTGAACATAGCCTTGAATGGGGTTGGCGATTAAATAAAAATAGTTTTAGTTAAGGGTTTAAAATTGAGGAAGTAAGGATGAATTAGGAAATTTCTATTATTATTTTATTTTTTAAAAATAAAGTAGCTATGTTGAGAAAAAGTGAGGCTATGTTTAGAATCAATTACTAATACATCGTGATTAATATAAATATATTAATTATAACTATTTCATGTCCATTTTTGCTGATCAAACCCTCACAATTTTATATTTGAGCATCATCTGAAAAGCCTTATAGTAATGAAATTGTGTGGGCTCTAATATATTGAATCGAATTCTCCGTCCCACAATAGTGTTCCACTCGGTATTTTACTATCTCGATTACTAATTTTAATAACTATAATTACGAAAACCGAAATTGAGTATAAAACAATATACTCTAATCGATTTTTAAAAACAAAAATCAAAATTTTATTAGCACACAAATTATATTTATGAATTAATCAATTTTAACAATCAAATTTTAGGTAAAAAATTGAAAATTAATTAACTAAAAAATATTATATCTATACCCTAATTGGCTGGGATGAACCCTAAGTTTTTAATTCAAGCTATAATAAATTAAAATTATCAAAAAATATTAAGTAAAAATTAATATGTTTAATTGTGGGACATACATACTTGGCATTTTAGAAAAATGCAACATGAAAAATGGGCTAGTTGTAGAAGCATACTAGAAAATGCATTGCACCTTCATGGCATTTTCCCAGAAGAAGAAATTTTTTATATTTCCGCATAGCTACACATTCCAACCAAATTCCATCTCCCAAATTCTATCTCCCAAATTCTCACACACTTTTAATAATGGCGGCCTATGCAGCCTTGGTTTCTCTGATGAACTTGTTAGATGATATCCAACAACATCCTTCCCCTCCCATTTATATCCACGCCCAACACCTTCATTCTCTCACTCATATCCTTATCTCCTTGCACCAATATCTGGGAGACTTTAATTCCGAAGATGATCCGTTGGAGATGCGTATTGCTGATGCGGCTTATAAAGCTGAAGATGTTATCGAATCCCATATACTGGACACCATTAATCCCAGCTGTTTCAACTGCTTTTTCAACATTTTCAACTGCTTCGGAGCTTCCAATTTCTATCAAGATCTAGAGAGAGTGATAGAGGAAATGGATTTGATCAAGCAAATGGCGGCGGAGATGGTTGCAAAGAATATGGTTGTTGAGGTCCACGCTCAGGAGGATGTCTCTGCATCCGCTACTCCTGTAAGATCTTCTCTGTCTTCCAGCTCCATGGTTTGCTCTGCTGCTGTCTTACATGACCTCATGGACAAGCTCACCCAAGACCAGCGGGACCGCGAAATCATCCCAATCGTGGGAATGGGTGGCTTAGGTAAGACTACTCTTGCTCGTACTATTTATGAACACAAACTTATTCAGAACCATTTTGATGTTTGTGCTTGGATAACTGTTTCCCAAAAATACAACACGAGAGAGCTTCTTAGTGAAGTTCTTGGTCAAGTCACTAAACAAAAAAGAGAAGAAGTGAGGGAGAGGAGTGAAGATAAAGTAGGATTGATGATACGCCAATTTTTATTTGGTAGAAGATATTTAATTGTGATGGATGATATGTGGAGCATTAATGCATGGGACGAAATACAGCGTTATTTTCCTGATAATGGAAATGGCAGTCGGATAATAGTAACAACGAGGCTATCACAGTTGGGATCTGAATTGAACAAGAATTATAGCCTTCAAATGGAGTTTCTAGATGAGGATCAGAGCTGGGAACTATTCTCAAAAACTGTGTTTGGAGAGGAAAGCTACCCTTCTTGGCTGATGAAAATTGGAAAGAAGATTGTGGAGGATTGCAGAGGCCTTCCATTGTCAATTGTTGTGGTGGGAGGCATTTTGAGAGAAAGGGAACTTACTTATGGAAGTTGGGAATCAGTGAGCAACAACTTAGCTTCCATTGTGAATTTGGAGAATGAGGAGCATTGCTTGAGGTTATTGAAATTAAGCTATGATCATTTGCCACTCTATTTAAAGCCATGCTTTTTATACATGGGGGTGTTTGAAGAAGATGATCAAATCAGAGTCACCACAATCATCAAGCTCTGGGTTTCTGAAGGATTTATTAAACCAGTCAATGACAGAAACTTGGAAACAATTGCAATTGAATTCTTGAAGCACTTGGTAGATAGAAATCTCATTATGATTCATGAATTTGGTTGTACTGGAAAGATAAAGAGATGCAAAATCCATGACCTGTTTAGGGACTTATGCTTGAATGAAGGTCAGAAATATGGGTTTTACCATGTGATAGGGCAATCAACAAGCATAAAAAGACAATGCCGGCGGATTGTTATACCGAGGAAGACTTCAAAGAAGAAAGTAGTGGAGGGCTTGCAATCTATGCCACATGCTCGTTCTGTTATTTGTGAAAATGGGATAGTCCCACGGTACCAAAATTCTGGATTTGTGAGAACATTTCATGCATACAAATTTTGTACCTTCGAAGAGCGAAGATACCAGAGTCCCTCTGGGGTTCAACATGTTAACTTGCGGCATCTTGCTGGTGAACTTGATAGCATTAGCATGTCCAGATTATTCTCTGCGCTCCATCTCTTTTGGAATCTGCATACAATTATTGTTTCTTGCAATTCTGAGTCTACTGTGCCTATCGGGATTTGGAAAATGCGTCGATTTAGGCATATTGAGTTCATTAATGGTGAGGGCCCGATGAATCTCCCAGATCCACCGAGCGACATGGATGAGGATGTGGTCATGGAGAATCTTCAAATCCTCAAGGGAGTAAAGCTCTATTGCAGTGAAGATGTGGTGAAGAGAATTTCAAATCTCAAGAAATTGAAAACAGTATATTTTAAACCGTATAAGCATAGTAGCTTCTATGATAATTGGTACTGTGTTAGCAATATTCAGTATCTATCTAAACTAGAATCCCTCTCTATCTGTTGTTTCAATTTGTCTAGAGGAGCTCCTAATCTGCAGGAGCTTAGCTTTCCACACTCCCTCAAGAATATGACTCTTAAGCTGAATTATGAACTTGAGTGGATAGAAGAGATGCTGGAAAAGATAGGTTCACTGCCCCATCTTGAGAAGCTCCGGTTGATGTATGGATTCTTGGGAAGTGGGAAGTGGGAAATAGAAGAAGGCCGATTCCCGAAGCTCAAATACTTGCACTTGTTTTGCATTCGAGGTTGGAAACAGTGGACTGTAGAGGGACTGCCATGCCTCCAGCAACTTTATCTTTTTGATGTAGGAGAGTTGGAGGGGATACCTAGAGAGATTGGAGAAATAGCAACACTGCAGAAAATAAGGTTGAAGTGGTGCAGCGAAGCAGTGGTGAGGTCTGGGAAGGAGATTGTGGAGGAGCAAATGGATTGTCAAGGAGATAAGCTTTCATTTCAGGTTGAGGTTGAGCTGTTTGGTGAGAACCAAGAACTGGAGAGCTTGACTTGCCCCAACTTCACATTTAAAACTATGAATAGAATTCGTATTATAAAATTCTAATTTAAGTCGCCCCAATTTTTTTCCTTTTTAATTTAAAACTTATGTATTTTAATTTTATTAATATTACTTACTTACTTGTTTTTTTTTTGATGGTCCAAACTTTGAAATGTTGAAAGATTTGTACTTTTATTTTGATACTAGAATTTCACATTGCGTTGCACCGAAATATTACCTTCGATATTGTAAAAAATATAAGAACACAAATCAACAAACATGATAAAAGTAAAATTAAAAATTTATTAATAAAATAAAAAGAATCCAACAATAACTTGAAATCATTGTCAACCTTAAAAATAATTATTATGAGAATAATATTTGAATTAAATAAATTAGGTTTTCTTACGCATTTTTAATACGTCTAAAATTCCAACTTTCGCCCAAATGCTCTATTTTATAACCGAGCTAGGGTTTGCTTGAGATTAATTTATGAAAATTCAGAAACAATCGGATTTAGAACCCGAGGCCTGTGGAATATTTAATGATTTTTCGAACGGTTGTATTCGGGGCGAAAATGCATTAATTCCAAAAATTGTGGAATTGAACCCACGAGTAGAGCTCGGTTGTACAAATTTACAGATTTTCTACCAAAAATATTTTCTGGGTTTGAATATTTGATTCTTGCATGTTAAACAGATTGGTAGATTGGGTTTTATTTACTCAAACAATGAACCAAGAACTATGCCTAGTACATAGGTTAATCTCGTAATTGTGATTTTATAAATTTATTTGACCACTATATTATAATTAATCTGATAAAAATATCAGTGATCAAAGATGTTCTAATCAGAGTTGGCCACCTTGTTTTTCCTGCCGACTTTGTCGTCCACGACATGAAAGAAGATGTCAATTGATCGCTAAAATTATTTAGCAACTGCTAATAATATATATAGCGGCAAATAAAATTATCAATCCTCGAGGAATAAAATTACGAATAATCTTATGTATTGAAACACAGTTTCTCGAAATATTGTTTATGCATTTTGATTCTTAAAAAAAATAAAAAAAAATTCTTATTACCATTGAAGATTATATTTTGATGTTCTTCGATCTGCTGCATCCACATGTTAAATATATCAAAAAATTCTTATGAAATGCATAAGAAAAATAAGATTTAGTTACTAAACTGCATTCACTACTATACTCTGTTTCTGGACAGGAACAAAAAGGAAAGTCCATCATACCCAATGCCAGTAGATGATTGCTAGGCTTGGCATATTGTAGGAAAACGTACTAACATTTACAGTGATAATTGTGTAGAAACTCAAATTATCACTCCTTTACGTTGAGGATATTACCACCAAGAGTGGCATCATATTTTCAAATATCCCTATGCCCGAAGAGATAATTGGCTCGTTGAATTTCAGTAGGTGTAAAATATATGAAACCCAGCTTTGAATGGGGAATTTTGACATTTTGATATTCTCTCTTTTTTGTAGTGTTATGATTTTGATTGACTTGGAAGTGGTTCCAAAACTGGTCTCATATTAGGGTTCTCATGTCTTGGTTGATTTCATATGAATTTCGGTAGTGTTGCAGTTCATATGGGTTTACTAAGTTACATCTTCAATATCACCGTCATGACTCACTTTGTATGCTACTTTTCTTCATTTATCTATCAGGAAAAGATTCGTATTTCTTTTGCAATTGAAGTAGATTCCCTTGCGCAGGGATGTAGTCCCCGAGAGAGATGGTTCTAATTCTATTGAAAATGAAGCAATGTTTCCTTACTCTTCAGATGGAAGAATGTTTTCCATGTATGCATCAGTCATTGGGCTTTAGCCTGCGGGTTTAGTAGTTGGTCTGCCTCTGCTGAAACCTGAACCACAATACGATGTAGGAGTCTTGGGGACAAGACTCTTTGAACAGGGGAGCATTGCCATGAACGTGGAAGGTTTCGTCGTGGACTTGACAGCAAGTTGTGGAGTTACCTGTGCCTTCCACTTTGTAGAATCCCTGAAGGAAAGGATAATGTACCTGATGCTACAATTTGTCATTATCAAATGGAGACAACACATGGAAGGAGGGGTTACACTTACTTGTGTTGGATTATGCAGCGGATCTCTGGAAGGAGTTGGACGAGAGGTATGACATTTCGAACATATCTCTGTCATTTCAAATTTAAAAGGACATTGCAAATGTTAGACAAGAAAATATGGGGGTGATCGAATACTATGGCAAACTGAAAGACCTCACGGATCAACTACATCAGCTTAGACCTATGTTTAGTTTTGAGGATGTCATGAAAAATCTAGGGAACTTGGAAGATAAACAATCGATTGATTTTAAGAAAGCTGCTGAAGCTACCTTTAAAGTTATGACTAGACTTTATGAAGAAAGATCTAAGGAAACAGATCCATGAAATTTTTGTTTGGATTGAATGATGCATTTCATATTGATAAAAATCAAGTTCTTCTTTTGGAGCCCATACCTGCTGTTAACCGCATCTACAATTTGATTTAGAGCTTCATCAACTAGATGTGAAGACAGCTTTCTTGCATGGTAATCTTGAAGAAATATTCTATATGGACCAGCCTCCAGGATTTATTCAACCTGGTGCAGAAGGTATTGTCTGTCAACTACACAAGTCAATTTATGGACTTAAACAAAGTCCAAGGCAGTGGAACAATTGTTTTGACTCTCATATGTTGAAAATAGGTTTTGAG
The DNA here is from genome assembly GCA_026898455.1 of Plectranthus barbatus. Taxonomy (NCBI): domain Eukaryota; kingdom Viridiplantae; phylum Streptophyta; class Magnoliopsida; order Lamiales; family Lamiaceae; genus Plectranthus; species Plectranthus barbatus. The sequence continues at coordinate 8,081 of JAPKLW010005470.1, read as the reverse complement.
AGGTCACAATTTGATAGATGTGTGTACCTGAAGAAGGGTATGAAGGGCAGCTTAGTCTATCTACTTTTTTATGGAGATGACATGCTTCTATCTGGGAAATATCTTGAAGATGTAATCAGACTTGGAGAGTGAATTTGATACTAAAGATTTGGGGGAAGCTCGCAGGATTTTGGGGATGGATATCCTTAGAGATAGAGATAAAGGAGAATTAAGGCTGATCCAAGAAAATTATCTCATTGCAGTGCTCACCAAGTTTGGTATGTTAGACTGCAAACCTTTAGCACTGCCTATGGGGACTGAAACAAGTTGTCTGCAGCAATGAGTCCTCAGACAGAAAATGAGAAGAAATACATGGATCATATACCTTATGCTAGCCTGGTTGGTAGCATAATGTATCTCATGATCTGTACTCGGCCAGATGTGGCTTATGCTATAAGTGTAACTAGCTGATATATGTCCAATCCAGGGAAGTTACACTGGTTAGCTCTACTTGGAATATTGCGATATCTGAAAGGATCTATGAGTGTTGGAATAGTGTTCAAGAGATGTGAAGTGGGGTCAGATGCTTTGTTGGGATATGTTGATTCTGACTACGCAGCTAGCATAGATACAAGGAAAAGTCAATCGGGGTTTGTGTTCAACTTATGTGAGTGTGACTGCATGATGAATGCTCAAGCATGAGGATCGTGCATGGGGCTGTTTTGTGAGTTGTGTTTACAGCTGAAATTGGTGGAGTGTAAGATAAGTTGCTCTTCCACTTGTGAAGTCGCATTTTCTGTATTTTTGAGATGTTTTGAGTAATGACAGCTGGCGGCCTATGATTGAAGGGTTTGTTGAGTTAGTTACGCTCAACGGGTTTTGAGCTTTTTTTCTGGTGGTGTGCAGCAAGTTATTTCCCTCAGTTCTTTGAGTTGTATTTTTGAAGTTTCGAGTCAGTCTTTGCTCTTCCGAATACTACTATCAATAATATCTCAACAACCGCGGTGGCTGTGGACGTAGCCAATTTTTGGTGAACCACGTTACCCCTTGTCTGGTTGATTGCATGAGTTTTTCTGTGAGTTTAGATATCGCTCGATTGCACAACACAGCTCCATGGTGTGCTATGAATAAGAAGAAATGGTATGAATAAGAAGAAATGGACCGGCCCAAATATGTTAGCCTTAAGAATAGAAGTGTTAGTCCATTAGATTTTACAATATTTGCATTATATATTGTATGCACTTTAGTTAGAAGATTATCAATGAAATGAATTAAACTTTATCTCTTTCCTCTCGTCTACTCTCTCTGTTCCTTCTTCCTATAATTTCTGGAGCGCTCGTTTCTGTGGAGCAAGAGGCCGCTCGAAGTGCCCCTCTTCCTTCATACGATTTGTGATCGTATCAGATGTTGTCCTACTTGGCCTCATGGACAAGCTCACCTAATACCGACTGGACCGCCAAATCATCCCAATCGTGGGAATGGGTGGCTTAGGTAAGACTACGATCTGGCTCTATTTATTTATGAACGCATACTTATTCAGAAGCATTTTGATGTTTGTGCTTGGATAACTGTTTCTCAAAATTACAACACGAGAGAGCTTCTTAGTGAAGTTCTTGTTCAAGTCACTAAACAAAAAATAGAAGAAGTGATTGAGATGAGTGATGATAAAGTAGGATTGATGTTATACCAATTTTTATTTGGTAGAAGATGTTATATTTTAGTCCAAAATGTTCCAAACAATCTCATGCACACATATCAGATATGAACTTATAGATTTAAGAATCAATTTGGCAGCAGAATACCTTCAACAACGATTTCTCTCTCAACCAGAAATGGAACCAGACGATTCTTAACTCTAAAGTATACACTTCCAAACACCTTCACATGCTTGACAAATGATTTTCAGTTGCTCCAGCATTCAAAAGGTCCGCTTAGAATTCTGTATCTTGTGGTTTTTCAGTCACCATTTCTGGCCTGCCTGTGCAGTGAGTCACGTGAACATATTTCATAGTTTTCTTAGTTCTTTTAATAAGGGAAGAAGCCGTAGATTATTAAAGCAGATTACTAACAGTGAAGCTGAAACCTTGTAGCTCTGACCATGACTTGCTTTATGCTGTGAATGTTCGTACCATTTTGCAATGGCGCTCTTAGAATTCTGGGCAACTTTCTGAAGATTTTTGCCAATTAAGGTAGGATCAATATAATCTTCACTCAACTGAGTTCATGTCTTTCGACACAACGACTTCCAATTATGCTACAACTCTCTTGTTACCATTGAAGATTCTGTTTACATGTTGAATATATCAAAACCATTTTCCTAAGATTTGCAGCGCAGAAGCCATGAAATGCAGATAAAGTAATATTTAGATTACTAAACTCCATTCTCTACTAGACTCTGTTTCTGGGAATTAAGGAACAAAAGAGAAAGTGCAGTGCTAAAAAATTCAACTTTATAAGCAAGCTGATTTTGCACAAACAGTGTGCAGGCTCTGCTATCTGTATCTTGTAGTTTCAATTACAACATATTCTTTGTAAAGAATGCATGATCGAATCGGTCTGGCTCCCCGTGAGCTCATTTGTATCTCCTCTTCGTCTCTCCATAAGCAGCAACCCCCATGCCTGTCATCGTGTAACCAGCAATACCCATGAAGGTAACTGGATTACAAGATTACTGTCGAGAAGAGGTAAAATCCAAACAGAGAGCTAAAGAAAAGGGAAGAAAGAAAAACACGAAAAGGGCCAGCTAGATTATGTTGCTTCCCCTTCAGATTCTATCTGTTAATAATGAAATAAATTAAAATGTGAATAGGTTCTATAACAAGACTTTTAGTTCCAAGAGTGTGTTTCAACTAGATGAAGCCATTCAAGAGAGGCAAAGCAATAGAGGACATGCAGTCTGCATCGAAAACGATTACAGAAAATGTTAAGCAGGTATTACAGTGAGTTTCTCCTGTCAGAGGTGATATATTATAGTCCAAAATGTTCCTAACAATCTCATGCACACATATGAGCTTATACATTTAATATTCGATGAGCAGAATTAAAGTTATACTACTTGACAAGGGCTATTATCGATTTTTATGTATAAGGAGAGAAAAGCTATCGATAGTATCTTGAGATTAAATATCTTCATGTATCATATAACTCTTCATCATTCTCATTGTTGTCTGAGTTCATGCATTTATTCTTTTCAACCACTAGATTCTGTAGTCGGTAATCAATATCTCTCTCAATTGTGAAATGCTAACAACCACTGTTGTCTTTGATGAAAAAAAATCTAGCAATCATGCTATAACAACTTGCTACTTTTGATCATGACCTTAGCTTAGTTTTTAGTTGTCTTTGATGGAAAAAAAAACATATATTAGTATTTGCATTCACCAACTATTGAAGTTTGTCATGGAAGATATTGATGTTTTGTACATTTCTGAATAAATTTAACCAATTGATGTACCGTTTGAACTACTCTGTTTGGCCTTATCCATTGTTTCACATCCAAACTCTTTAGCATCATACTGTTACGGGCTAGGGGCTGTGGATCCGGGGCGTTACACTTGTGTATATGACAATAATCAATCACTCCAACTATAAGTAAAATAGAAGTTATTGAAAACTTATGATACAAATTGATGTGCAGTTTTTCACATAAGTTTAAATTTTCAAGAAGGTTTTAGAAATGATGGATGGTTTGACGCAAAATGGGAAGGCAAGGCGCTACAACTTTACTTTGCAACAATTACATTCGGAAAACTTGAAATTTTATTCAATCAACTGTGAAGTATATATAGACAAAAGAAACTAGAAATCTACTGGAAATCTAAAATCTAAATCAACTAGGAATATAAAAATTATCAATATCCTAAAAGATATCAAATATATCCAAAACTAGATATATATAAAAACTAAAGATATCTCTAAACCAAAGTTATCTATAAACCAAAGATGTCTAAAGATATCTTGGAAGATATATACGAGATTATCTAACAATCACCCCCTTAATCTCGTATCTTTGCATTGATATTCTTGATGCCCATAACTTGTCACAATTCAATGAATTTGTTTCGATCCAACGCATTTGTCAACATGTCATTGTTGCATCCATCAGTGATGTCCTCATGAGAATAAGATGATTGTCTCTTTTGCTTCTTCTCAGATTTCTTAGACTTCATCTTCTCATAAATTGGGTCTGAACGATTGTGTCTTCTTCGCATCTTGTGGGATTTTCTAGTCCTCTTTCTCCCATCATGGCTATCACTGTCATTATTAGACACCGATAGGTCTGATACAAATCTTCTCTTGTGATTGACAATCTTTGCCTTCCTCTCCTCAGCTTTAAGCTTTTGTTCCCATTTCAGGGGCGCTTCTCTATTTGTCAAAACTCTCATTTTCTTCTCTTTGACCAGCTTGACATCCACAACTCTCGACACTTGTAACTTGATATTATCAGTCTTTTCAGTTGGAATTGAGAAATTAGGCTCATCCCCACCAACTGAAAACTTAGATCCTTGCATACACTGAGCATAAAAGTCTCTTAGCTCCAATTCCCGAATGCGTTTCTCGTACGATTCACATTGTGCTTGTTTTTGTTTCAACATTAAATGAAGGCGTTTCTCATATTCATCTTTCAGCAAACCCTCTCGTTTACTTTCATCAGGGATCCATAATCAAGCTCAGCACTCATGGAAGGAATTAAGGCTATTTTAGAAGTAGATTCATTGCCAACATCTTTATCATTCTGATCAGACACAGGGAATATAACTTGCGTAGTTGATGCAGTAGTCTTTCCGACTTTAGGTGTTGCTATCTCGTTGTTGTAGCAATCCTCCAAGCATCAGGTTCGAATTTCTTCACATTGAACATCTCTGGACATGTACATCAGAGGTTCGTTCAGGTGCACGACCTGAGTTTCAATCTCATTGCTGCAACATTCATTCAGCATGACTTGGGGCTGAAGTTCATTGCTGAAGCATTCTCTTGACATGAAAAGAGCAGGTTCATCACCTGTATATGATTCAGCTTCCATAAGATTTGTCTGCTCACGTTGTTCGCGATCACACCTTGCTTTATGACATTCCTTGGCCCAATGTCCAACAATTCCACAATAATTGCAATTTCTTTTCTTACGTGAGTTGTTTGCAGGCGCGTTATTTGACCATCTTGATTTATCTCCGTTTGACGTTTTTCCTTTGACTGCATTTCAGTAGTTTCCAGAATTTGAGTTTTGCCCGCGATCACGTTGATACAGTCGGGCACGCCACTCTTCTTCTATGAGAAGTAAAGAATCATCATGGGCTGCATTGTTGAGTTCGTCGTACTCCTCCACAACCAAGAGTCGACCAATCAGCTCTTCAATGGTCATGGTTTTGAGGTCCACTAAGGTTCAATTGCCTTTGCCATCTGTTTGTATTGCCGTGGAACACTCCGGAGGAATTTGAGCACCGCCTTGTGCTCGGTTACATTATCGCCCAATGATGCAAGATCATTGAAGATTGCCCTGAGTCTTATTCCAAAAGACTCGACTCCTTCACCTTCTTTAAAGGTGAGATTTTCGAACTCCGTTCTTCGTGTCTGTGCTTTGGCATCTCGTACACGATCACTCCCTACGCGCATCGTTTTGAGGGTTTCTCACGCATCTTTGGCCGTTTCTTTAACGCCAATCAAGCGAATCAGCTCCGGCGGTACTGCTCGGAGGATCATTGACATGGCACGTCTGTCATGTCGTTGGTTTCCTAGTCCGTCTTCGACTACATCCCACAGGCCTTGCGCTTGTAGATGTACCTTCATGAGGATTGTCCAATCCCCATAATTCGAACGAGTGAGAATAGGGATGTTACATGCGTTCTCGAGCTCTCGATCGAGTTGAATGTTCTCTGCTTGCTCTTGTCTTGCCAACATCATTGCTGCGATATTTTGGATCGAACACCAAAACCGATGGCTGCGGTGTACACCAAAGATGATGGTTGCGTGAGTGCTTTGGATCGAACACCAAACCTGACTCTGATACCACGTGTTGTGGCAATTAAGCAAGAAAAATAAAAGAGAAAATATAAATAGGAAAACTTGAGATTTGACAGGCTTGTCGAGGCCTTCAAAAATAATCCTGCTTAAGACAAATAACTTGTAGAGCGGTGAGCAGGGTCGAATCCACAGAGAGACCGTATTAAATCGATTTTAATAATTAAAATAAAATATAACAATAATAAACCAAAGCAAATAAATTGGGGGGGGGGGGTTGGATATCAGATTTGAAACTAAAGAAGACAATAAACAATGGACTTCACGGATTTAAAATGTATCTAGCTAAAGGAATTATCGCAGGCAGAGATTATGAATTGATCATCGATTGCTTTAATATCAAACTTAGGTTAATTGAGTATAGAAATTTTTTGGGGCTAAAAAATGTTGACCCTTACCCTAACCCGTCAATTTTCGGGCTAGCCCGTCGGGCCAATGAATTTATTAATTATTTTTAATTTTTAATATTTTTTTACTCTTTTAATATTTTAAATAATAAAAAATAAACAAAATATTACTTTTCTCCTATAAAAAATACAAAACACATCACAAACTCTTATATAATGATTAATTTAACAATTAAAAATATATTATTTTTAATTTTAGCAATATTTAAATATATTTGAAATTTGTAAGTAAATAAACTTATTGAATACTATTTGAACTAAATACAAATTATATAACTTAAAATTTAATTAATATATATGATCTTAGGGAGTGGATCACATACTAAAAATTAGTTTGTACTAAATAGGAATGAATCTACACCGTTCATAAAAAAAAATAAATGGTTGAGATTAAAATATTTTCCCAGATTTTATGCTTTTTTGCTTTATAAATCATGCTTAATCGAATTAAGCACGATTTATAAATCAATTAAGCACGAACGGAAATTATGCTTAATTTTTAAATATTTATGCTTTAATCTCAACCATTGATGCTATCAATCCAATGGCTGAGATTCATTCCTATTTATCACAAACTTTAATTTTAGCACTTGAGTGAATCTCTATGATCTTAAATATCAAAAGTAGATTTTAGTACTATAATTATGATAGATATATTAATAAAAAAGTAATCGGGTTGATCGGGCCAACCCATCGGGTTTCGGGTTATTCGGTCTCGGGCTATTTGGGCTAAATTTTTTTCGGGCTAAAATATTTCTACCCTAACCCGTATTTTAGCTCGGGTAATCAGGCTAACCCGCGGGTTTCAGGCTAAATTGACATCCCTACTAATATTTGATTTTATCTATTAAAAATACTCTCTATCGTTAATGATGTTAAAATTTTTATGAATCATAAATTAAATAATGTGTGACATTTCCATTTCTTTGGTATATATGTGGTATATATTGTATTAAAATTTTAACACCGTTAGCGACGTAGGGTATTTTTAATTGACAGAATCAAACATTAGGGTATAATTCAATGATATGAGAAACTTTAAGATATATTTCATAGTAAAGGGTATTTTTAGTGGGCAAAATGAAACTTTAGGTTATAATTCAAGGAAAAGCAAACATTATGTTATTTTTCATAGTTGACCAATACTATAGGGTATTTTTCATAGTTTTCCCCCTGTGAGAAAAAAAGAATGAATAATGTCCATTAGATCTAAAATAATCAATGGTTGATATTCAAACAAGCAACAACTAAAACACAATCAAGCAACAAAATAATCAAGCAACAACTAAAACACAACCAAGCAACGTTGCAATCAAGCAACAACCTGAATACAATCAAGCAACCTCATGAACACAATCAAAGCATCTTTCTCACTTTCTCACGTTAAGACCTTTCTCACCGGATCCGCTCCCTATATATATATATATATATATATATATATAGAGGAGGGATCATGTAAAAAAATTTCCCCCTGTGAGAAAAAAGAATGAATCGTGTCCATCAGATCTAAAAAAATCAATGGTTGATATTGAATCAAGCAACAACTAAAACGCAATCAAGCAACAAATAATCAAGCAACAACTAAAGCACAATCAAGCAACATTGCAATCAAGCAACAACCTGAATACAATCAAGCAATGTCGTAAATGCAATCAAGCATCTTTCTCACTTTCTCACGTT
>JAPKLW010005469.1:0-20933 GCA_026898455.1 Plectranthus barbatus | reverse complement strand
TATCCTTCGTTGTTGGGTCAATTCGCCTCTTGGGTCGTAGGAGATTTATATCTGGACTACGGTACTTGAGGGTTTTCGTATTCAAAGGTGTTGGATCTTCCATCTTCAGTGTTCAGTTTGCTTCCGCGTCGAGTCGAGTCCTTTCGTTCGAGTATCCTGGGCTGCGATCTAACCCTTCCTGACGAGGATCGTATCACGGGGTGCGGGCTCGGGCTCGGCCTGCGGCCTCGCAGAGGCCGAAGGCCGAGGCGAGGCGAGGCGGGCGGCGGCGGCGGCGGCGCGCGTGGGCACACGGCGGGCACGTTGTACAACGTCCCTAGCACACTCAGTTATTACACCATATCAGTGTAATTGTATTTAAACCTGTTAAGACAAGGTTATATTCCCAATGTGGGATGTCATAATTATTACATGTCTTGTCTTAATTAATCATGTAATAATGACGTCATGTGTCACCTTCGCGGATCAATTTCTCACTCACCGAAACACGGATTTGAGAAAATAAATATACCACGATTATCTACTCACAACGTAGATCGATTCTATAATATTTAATTTTCACAAAATTAAATATTTATTTTCGAAATATTTATTTAAATATCTCCGTTTCCAACACACCCTTAGTTAAAGATAGAATGTGATCATGTTTCGTGATAGTAAGACCAGAATGCTAAAGTTGATGATATCGAGAGTAATTCAAAGTAACGTATGATCATGTTTGTGTTCCGAAAGTATAACAAGAGTCAGCTACCTTCTTGGACGATAATCAAGATCTTACTACAAATTAACTTTCCAACTACATTTTTACTATGTAGGTAATGACCCCTTTCTTTTTAGCACGAGAATTAAGGGTTATAAATGTAAGTGTAATTAATATTTTATTATTGAATGTAAAAAATTGCTAATTTTAAAAATGTTTCAATTTAGTTGGGACTCTCAATTTGGTAGGGAGTATTTTATATTTTACCATATCCATAAAAGGGATTTGCACATTAATGCTTTTAGGTTAGCTCTTGAATCTCTTACATGACTAACGTACGACCAAGATAATAACTTGTATAATGACTGCGTGCGTTTCTGCAGGAGTATAGTTTTTTGTAATTATGTAATATAGCAATTTTTTCTTCCAAGGAATAAGAAACCCCCAGAAAATTATTGCCCCCAATTTTTGTGCTTTATTCTATCTTGCTCTGTTATTCATTTCACCGATTGAGAAATTTGGTGTGCGGCATTGTTCCTTACCAACTCTTGAATCTTTTTTTCTGGCTATGTTAAATGAGATATATTATATTGTGATAAGGCAGTTCTGGCCATTGAAATTAAGTGGCCAAAATAAAAAGGTTTGCATTCAATTTTTCAGAGGTCGTTGGTTGTCGAATATCAGTTACCCCATGAATGTTATAAAATGTCATATGCTTTTGATTTATCTAAATCAGTGCGCAATGCTGCCAAATCAAAGCAACACATGCAGAAAAGGGTGAAAAATCCAACAGAAGACTGGAGTCGTGGCATTTGGTTAAGCCAAAAATAAAAAAAAATTGTCCTCACGTGATTGAGATGTGGCTATGTGGGTCTCCATCTTCTTCTTTATTTTCAATCTTATTTTCTTTTTTACAGCAAAATATTTTCATTAATTTAAACGCACATCCCACTCACACACCCAATTGTTTACTTCTTCATAGTTCATACCATCTTTTTTATAGCAACACTAAACGCAACTCACACTAGTGGCAGATTTAGAAAATAAAAAATGGGGTACAATTTATAAATAAAATAAATTAAGGGAATATTATATAAAAATACATATTAATATATATAAATAGAAAATTCTATATATCTAATAAAAGAAAAAACAATTTGGGAGTACTTGTACCCCCAAGCATAAACGAACATCCGCCCTTGCCTCATTCATACACTCATATTTTCCCGGGAAAATTTAAATCTATAATTTCTTAGTTAAAAATAAGGTGCTTTGACCACTACAACTGAGGGAATTATCTCTCTCTTTCAATGAGTTTTATTTATGAATGGCGATGAAAGTCATGTTTCCAAAACAATAATGAGTATTGTCCGCGTCCGAGAAGAAACTTCAAATTTGGGACGAAATTCATTTTTAATTTTCTAATAAAGAAAAATGGGTACTAGAGCAGGTAAAGTAATCTGACTCAGAGCTTAAATAGTTTGAACTTCTTGCATGCATTCAATAATTTATAAAATTGAGCATCAATTAAGATATAAACGTAAAGCGAAGTTTAAATTAATGCCATATACTTAAAATAAATAAATGAAGAAAGATACCATAAATTCAAGAATATAACGTTTTTAACACTAAAGTATTCTAGCATTCTCTAAGGCGTAAGCTTATCGTTCGTTGGTATTAGTGAAGGGGAGTAGGATTGTCGCATAATACAGGATTTTTAGGAACTTTTAGGTATAATTTCTTGTTATACTAAAATTTAAAAATTCAAAATATAAGAGACTAATGTAATGGGACGGATGAAGTATATTTTAATTTAAAAATTATGATATAATTTAGTGCCCGAGTTTAACACAATGGTGTCAAAGAAAGTAAAATACACAAGTTTGACACACGCCTAAACAGAGTATTTTAAACACATGCGGAAGCTTAAAGAGTTTGACACAGCGGAAATAATTGTTCGAAGGTTTATAAATTATAAACCTCCGAGAGCCACACGGCAAAGTAGTTTTCACTTTTCAAAAACAAGTTTTTACAAGTGAAGAACACAAACAAAATAGAAATTTTCCTAAGTTCACTCCTTAGAAAAATTCCTACGAAAGCAAAATAGAATTCCTTCTTGGTTCACTCCCTTGAAGTAATTCTACGAAAACAACCAAACCCAATTACACGATACAACCCAATATGCTCCTCCACCGTAGGATTCACTCTCCGGAGATGGATTCCACAACTCGATTGTAGATTTCGTGCGCTTGATGAATGATTGGTGAGACGATTCAGCCTTGGACTCGTATGAAGAAGTGTCTAATCTCTGATCCACACGCGTCTAGTCTTCTTCGTCTCGTATTTATAGGACTTGGAGCACTCGAGCACTTCCTCCACTACTTGGCAATGGAATCGTGCTTCTTCCACGTTCATTACCTGTTTATACACAAGAATAAAAAATAAATAATGTAAATAATAATATATACTTAGTATATGATAATATATTTAAATCCTATTAAATAGGACGTGCAAAAACGTAGTCAACAAGCTAGTAACCAGATCCCTACAAAATAGGAGTTAGTTAGTAACAAACAGATTCACACTTTGACACTGAGGTGTCAAAGTTCAAAGCAGATAAACTTTGACATCGATAGGCAGAGAAAGTTTGACATTAACCTGTTAATGCGAGTAAGTTTGACAACCGTGTGTCAAACTTACATATTCGCATTTTCGTACTTCACAAATTAAAATAAAAAGTCGATAAAGATTGCTTCATGAACTCCATAGAAATTTGTTACTTTAAATTAAATATAATCATTTTTTTTCAAAACTTATCATTAATTTACTTATCACAATATTTTTTTTTTAAAAAAAAAACATCATTTTAAAAAATTTGACTGGGAATTCATTTGAATAATCTTTCCATTGACTTGATCCCTTGGTCGAATGTTCAAAGTCTTCCGATCAAAATCTTTTAATTTACGATCTCCTCTCAGACTCTGCTCTCGCTCACAGTCACTTGATTTCCCGAGCTTTACCAATGGTGCCATCCTACCTTCCTCTTTGCTTCTTTCTTATAATCTACACCATCCAAAAAACACCTCCCGCCGCCGTGACTGCTTTCACCGCCACTGACTTCATCCTCCTCAACTGCGGAGCATCAAAAACCTCAAGCGACACGAGCAACCGGAGCTGGGAAAGTGATGAAGGGTCAAGCTACTCGCCCGCCACCAAATCTCCGGTGTTCACTGCCATCTCTGCTTTGGGAGTCCCTTACAACACGGTTCGCGTTTTTCATTCCCCTGCCACTTATACTTTTCCCGTTGCCACAGGCTCCAAATTTGTTCGCCTTTACTTCTGCTCTAGAATCACTAACCTCGATACTTCTCGAAGTTTCTTCTCTGTCCCCGCCAATGCCTTCACTTTGTTGAGCAACTTTAGTGCTTTCATTTACTCCAAGAACACTACAAAGCATTTTTTCATGAAAGAGTTTGTAATTAACGTTCAAGAAAACCAGCAACTTGAGTTGACCTTCGCTCCGGGTCCAAATTCTTTTGCTTTCGTTAACGGGATTGAAATTGTCTCGATTCCAGATAGACTCTACTTCCGAGGAGACGATGTGCCCATAAAATTCGTGGACGTGAATCCTCAGATTTATATTCTGGTTAACAGCACCACGGCTTTGGAAAATGTCTACAGGCTAAACGTCGGCGGCAGCAGAGTTGAGATCCAAGACGATAGTGGGCCTACGCGCGGAATGTTTCGGGAATGGATGGAAGATGATGCCTACTTAATTCGCGGAGATGTTGGTAACACAACTCACTCCGAGAACTCTGAGGTCATGTATACTGTCTCCACACTCCCATATTGTGCTCCGGCTGTTGTATATACGACTGCTAGAGTGACCACAAATAGAAGCGTGAAACTAGAGTGGGAGTTCCTTGTTGATTCTGGGTTCAACTATCTCGTCAGGTTTCACTTTTGTGAATTTGACCCGGTCGTGACACAGAAAAAAGAAAGGGTGTTTATGATTGAGATCAATGATATATATGCTGAAGTTAAGGCCGACGTCGTTTTCTGGGCTGGCGGGGCTCGTATTCCCATCTTTATAGACTACATGATATGGATACCTTATCTCGACGGAAGCCGTGGGAAGAAATACATTAGTCTATCTATGTTTCCCGATCTGGAGGCATCTCCGAAATATCCTAGTGCTTTGTTAAATGGCTTAGAAATATTCAAAATCAGTGATTATAAGAGTGGGAGTCTTTCAGGCATCAATCCTGAGATGAATTCTTCACCGGAGACGACGGGGGAGGAGAAAAATAACGGAGCTCCCGTGAATTATATTGCTATCGGGAGTGCGATCGCCGGCCTTGCGGTGGTTGGAGTTTCGATCTTCTTTATAATCCAGAGGCAGCATAAAGTGAAGAAGTCGTCTCGTAGTTACAGCATTGCCGCGAGGTCGTCATGGCTGTCTCTTTCTAGCAACACATCGAGGTCGACGGCAGCTAGTGGCGGATTAGGCGGCGGCTCACTGGGTGGTTCCAGATTCTGCAGACGTTTCTCGTTCAATGAGATTAAATCTGCTACCTGCAGCTTCGATAGAAGCTTCATCATCGGCAAAGGAGGGTTTGGGTGCGTGTACAGGGGGCTGGTGGACAACGGCGCGACAACCGTGGCGATCAAAAGACTCAACCCATCATCCAACCAAGGTGCTCACGAGTTCCTCACTGAGATCCAGATGCTGTCCAAGTTACGACACCTTCACTTGGTGTCACTCCTTGGCTACTGCGACGAGCTCGGGGAGATGATCTTAGTCTACGATTACATGGCGCACGGATCCTTACGCGACCATCTGTACAACTCGGAGAATCCTCCATTATCATGGAAGCAGCGCCTCCAAATCTGCATGGGCGCTGCCAAAGGGTTGAACTATCTCCACACCGGCGGTGAGCACGCCGTCATCCACCGTGACGTCAAGTCCACCAACATCCTATTGGACGAGAACTGGGTAGCCAAGATCTCAGATTTTGGACTGTCAAAAATGGGACAGACGAATGATTCGTTCACACACATCAGCACCAACGTCAAAGGCACCTTCGGCTATTTGGATCCGAAGTATCTTTCGACTCATCAACTGACGAGAAAATCAGATGTCTATGCATTCGGAGTGGTGCTGTTCGAGGTTCTATCTGGAAGACCTGCGGTGGATGTTAGGCTCGACGAGGAGCAACATAGCCTGGCCGGATGGGCCCGATACTGCATTCGAGAGGCAGAAGTGGATCAACTCATCGATCCCAATCTGATCGGGCAGATATCAGCAGCTTGTTCAGAGGTTTATGTTGGAATTGCGGGCAGATGCATACACATCCAGCCATTGGAACGGCCTACCATGGCTGATGTGGTGATGGGCCTCGAATTAGCACTCACTTTGCAGCAGACATCAGATTCTGCGGAAGTGGAAGAGGGTGCAGATTATGCAGGAATAATTCAGTTTGATCGAAGCCAGGGCCAGGTGGTTATATCTATGGATGTCACTAATGACTCAGAAGGAGAATCTGATCAGATTATCAGCGAATACAATCCCAAATAGTAGTAGTGATTAGGAGAAATAAATAATTAGTGAAGGCTGAGTATTTAGAGAACTGCAGTCAACTATATTTGATAGACAGAGTAGAGAAGAAAACGAGAGCGGGTGTAGTTTGTGACACCAACTCCAGAAGTTTTTTTCTACTTTTTGTTAATTAATTTGTATCTGTAACTTCAACAATCTCCAAGAATTGCTTCGGTGACTTTCGCATGGACGTAGTCTTTCAAAGACTAACCAGGTAAATTTGCACAGGAAATCCTTTAGTGATATAATTATAAGATGATCCCCAAAAACCAGAAATATTTTGGTGTCTTGCAATGTCAAATCAAATGCGTAGAGAATGAAATTGATTGTATTGTTCAATTTGGTCGAGGCAAGCTCTTAGTGAACACATAGGCAAGCTGAAGAGTAGTCGGCATATTAGAATAGATATGGATGAAGATATGCATGCAAAAGATATCTTCACATCTCATTAGGATATCTTATTAGTTGTTATCTTCTATATCTTTAATTATTTATTCATATCTTGTAATACTCTATATATACATGATGAATAATACATACATTATTGAGACAAATATTATTGGTCTATCATGGTATCAGCCAAACCCTAGATCCTGACCTAATTCTCTCCTCTTTCTCTCTCGCCGTTTTCTTCTCCCCTCACCTTCGATCATGGCCGACGTTCCCAACCCCGCTGATCTGCTCCCTCTCTCTACTCTCGTCCATATGATTACTATCAAACTCACGTCTTCCAACTATCTTCTTGGGCAACTTGTTCCGCTGCTTACTTGTCAGAATCTATTAGGGTACGTCGATGGCACGACACCCTCTCCTCCGACAATGCTCACCACCGCTGATGGCGTCTCCTCGCTGAATCCGGCATTCCTCTCTTGGCGTCTCCAGGATCAACGCCTACTCAGCCTTCTTCTCTCCACTCTCTCCGAAGAAGCAATGGCCGAAACCCTAGACTGTACTTCCTCTCGTTCAGTCTGGCGCGCACTTGAGTCCGCCTTCAGCCACAAGTCCAAGTCGCGCGAAATCCAACTCAAAGACGAGCTTCATCATTTGAAGAAGGGTTCTCGCACGGTGAAAGAATACGGTCGCCAGTTCAAAGCGATTTGTGATCAACTCGCTGCAATTGGATGCTTCGTTGATGACACCGACAAAGCGCATTGGTTTCTCCGTGATCTCGGCTCCTCCTTCGTCACCTTTTCAGCCGCACAGATGGCGCTCCCTACTCTTCCTTCTTTCAGTGACTTGCTCGCCAAGGCAAAAGGCATCGAGACTTAACAAACTCCCTGACAAAATGATAATCGATATCAATATGCTTCTTGCGTTTGTGTGAGATCAGATTCTAGGTGAGAAATAAAGCACTCGTGTTATCACATAATAACACCGACGTTGTAGACGACATGGCATGCAAATCTCGTAGAATATTTTGCACCCAAAGTAGTTCTGCAACTATGTTTGCCACATCTCGATACTCCGACTCACAACTAGAACGAGCATCCGTGGGTTGCTTCTTGGCACTCCAAGAGATAACAATCGGACCCAAGAAAATGCAGGAACCATAGGTAGAATGACGTGTGTTAGTACAACGATCCCATCGGCATCTCAATATCCAAGAAGCTCAAGCTGTCCTTTGGAGAAAGAAAGACCGAAGTGAAGAGTGTCTTTCACATAACGCAAAATACGCTTGACAACTTGTAAGTGATCAGTGGTCGGAGTTTGCTGGAACTGACTAACTGTATTTACAGCGCATTCTATGTTAGGATGCATGATGACAAGGTACTGAAGAGCTCCAACCAACGAGCGATATGTCATGGGATCTGCAAGGGATACGTTGTATCGAGTGAATATTGCCCCTGGAGCCATAGACGTCGATACAGTTTTGGTGTCCAGAAGCTCAGCACGAATAAGAATATCTCATGCATACTTTAACTGGCTTAGAAAGAGCTCGGTAGAAGGATAAGAAACTGCAATAACCAGAAAATAGCTAAGACAATTAATGTAATATGCTTTTATTAATGAATCTATTTGCAATGGAATTAGTGCTCAATGCTGCCAAAGTAACTAGTAAGGCATGCAGAAAAGGGTGAAAATCTAACTAAAGACTGGAGTCGTGTCATGTTAGGGAAAGAAAGTCCTCATGTGGGCTCTATCTAATATTATGGAAAAAATTATTTATGCATGCAAATAAAAATTACTTGTTCCACTGGAAACTGACCAAGACTTTCTGTTTCAAGTCTTCGCACCAATTTATGATATTTGGCCTTAATCATCTGTCATTCAGTTGATCTCTTGATAGACGGTCTGACGATTTTTATTGTGAGACGGATCTTAATACATCATTTCAATAAGATAAATATATTATTTTATTTGTTAATATACTAGTATTTCTTTTACTATAAAAAGTGGAGTACATTATTTGCAACAAAAAAATTATTTGCAATAAAAAATATATCATTTTAATAAATTAAATATATCATTAAATTCGTCTCACTGTAAAAATGATGAGTCCGTCTCATTTGAGTGTTTGCCTCAACGCTAATGATTGCCAATGATCATTACTTCTCTCTTCTTCTCCTCATCTTCTTTATAACGGTTAAAATATCCTATGTTAACTGGAGATCTGGCCGTATACTAATTACTCAACCCAGTTCAATGATTAATCTCTCAACAGCGATTTATGATATAAATAGATGTGTTAAATTATCCACATTAACTGAAGACTTAAACATATACCACTTTATAATGGTAAAAGTTTCTCTCTTTTTAAGTCCGTCGCCAGAGCACACCGATCCCATCCTCCTCAGCTGCGGCGATTCAGCAAATTTATTTGATTAAGGTGTTAGGATTCCTCTGTTGATCTCCTATTTCTCTACTAGGGGAAAATGGAGAGGCATAGTAGTAGAGTTCATTTAATTATATGTTTAATGATCGATTGCAATTATAAAACTAAAAGATAGTTAGTAGTTTCTATTGAAATTAATGATATTAAATTCCGAATTGAGTCTTGATCATCTCGCAATTCACTACTACAAAATAGGGATGTCCCGACATGGTTACCTGTCACTAAATAAATGCTATTGTGACACATGTTGCTATGCTGACACTATTACATACTGTTGTCCAAAGAAGTGTCACTATAGAATGACGTCTTATAACAAGAGTAGTAGTGTCAGAATAATTAACATATCCTGACATATTTATGTGTTGGGAAAATTAATTTAAAGTTACAATCTTTTACTATGAGTAGAGACATTTTAATTCACATAATAATAT
The DNA here is from genome assembly GCA_026898455.1 of Plectranthus barbatus. Lineage (NCBI taxonomy): Eukaryota > Viridiplantae > Streptophyta > Magnoliopsida > Lamiales > Lamiaceae > Plectranthus > Plectranthus barbatus. The sequence goes on along the minus strand of JAPKLW010005469.1, from coordinate 11,370 downwards.
GTTGGGTTAAACTATTTTTGCTAACACTATATTCTGCGAGTAGAAATAATTTTACTTCACATACTAATGTGTTAGTTAAATTATTTTTGCTTACACTATGTACTGTGAGTATAAATATGTTAACATTCTTTATTTTTTGTCGTGAAAAGCTTATATGCATGGAAATAAATGATTTATTTATTTTTCTTATTAATTTCATATTTTGTATACTAATCAAAAGTGATCACCAACAAATAAAATAAGCAATCAAACAAAAAACATTTAAGTAATATATTCAAAAACTAAACTACTCAATGTTCATAAATATATATAATAATGTATCCAACAAACTTTATACTTATTCATCCGAAAAGAAAAGTACTCAACTCAATCAATTTAAATCGAAAAAGTAGCTAACAAATCACAAATTTTTATCAATAAAGAACCAAAGCTACTAATAAACGATGAGCAACTATCTTCGTCAGTCTCCCTGCCATTTTGCAACTATCTTCATCATTCATCTATATAATTGAAATCTGTTAAGAAAAATAAAGATGCAACATTACAATCCTTAATATTTAACACAAAGAAAAAAATTTAACTAATAAAAAACTTGTTCTACATAAAATCAAAAGGGCGATAAAAACTTCTTTTTCAAATATAAGGTTATTGGGTAGTACCAGACTTATGCAGGATCCTAAATGCCGCTCACTATTGCGTTATGAACTTCTTTTCCTGTTGTGAGCCGGAGTCTACAGATATACAATTGTGATAAAAGGTTTAAATCCAAACATTATCTATTGTGTTATATGCTCAAATATGAGAAGAACAACTCTTTCTTAGTTAGAGCTTCCAAACTTTAATTAGCTAACATAATTGAGGAACTTACCCAAATAACTCAACGAACAAAGAAACTCCATTTGTCATTCATCAATTTAAATGCACGCCTGTAAAAGAAACAATGACAAAAGATATTCATCAATTTATATGCACACCTCCAATGCAAGCTACTATTCAACCAATCACATAGTCTCTATTATTGAACTGGAATGAAGCACACTAGACTATAATAACTTTCCCGTATGCTCAGCTTTAAAATGAAAGGAACAAAAAGAAACACATCAAAAAGTTTTGATTATCATGTTTTATTTCTAAAGCTAAACTCTGCTCGATGCACAATATCAATTAGTGGCATCTATAATATCAAATAACTAGGAGCACAAGATTTCTATGTGACATAGGATAAAGAAGTGCAAGATCAAATTTATGTAGTATAAACAAGCTTCTTAAACAATTATTGACCAGGTATTAAGCCATCTGAGAATGTATTCGGCGCGACTAAACTTTATAGCTTCTCCAAGAACCTCATTCTATCAAGATATGTAAGTTGGGTAGTACTTTATTACATACATGTAAATTGCATCATCAAATATGAAAATAACCAGAAAAACACAAGCTATATCTATATGTATTATATAAAAAAAGAGAAAAAACAATAACCAGAATTTTGAATTTCATACTTCAGGAAACGGTATACATAAGAACCAAGGAAAATCATTAATGTTCACATAACTGATGAAATAAAAAAATGGGCTTCGAATGCATACTATATAAAAAAGTAAAAAGTTTGAGCCTTAAGAGCAAGAGTAAAACAATTTAGATTTTCACAAATATATCTTGTGTACAATTAGGAAAAAGTTGTCAGGAAAAGGTATACATAAGAACCAAGGAAAATACTCAGTTTTGCCAACAAGGAGCTCAATTTTCTCTCCACGATCAAGCACCTGCAAAAGCAAAAGAACTAATGTTGAACCACACTATTTAAGAAAATGATAAAAGGATATGATGTATTTAAAAAGCTTAAATTTTCAATGTTTTCCATCATCACACCTTTAACTTCTGAAACCCGAGCTTTCACCTTTGCGAGTGTACTGATCTCCTCTGGATGATCCATACAGTACTGTATTCGCTCTTTTAGTTTGGGCCTAAGTAATCATAAGTGTACTAAACAAAGTAAGTAATTATGTCAACTATGAGAACTAACAATCAAAGTAATATAGTTTAAGATAGGAACTAATGTAGAAAATACCCAAACTCTTTATTTAGGCAGTTGGCAACATCTGTAACAACACTCCACTGTATTTCTTGGTAAAGTCCTAATTAATTCGCTCAAGAAATGCAATAGGAATCTGTCTTCCAATAGAACCATAATTACCTTGGTGTGTGTACCCATACATTTTAAGCTTTTCTTATTTTATGATCATTATTTTAAACCTGTTGATTTAAATCTCATACAAATCTATCTGCAACATAAAATTAAAAAACTAGAAAAGTAAAAAAAACAACTTTCCAAACTAAATTAGTTAAAAAATAAATAAAAACTGAATGTCTAACATGTAGCAATTCATTTAAACATTCCTCTGAAGCATTTTATCAAACAAATAAAGGGCAAGTGAGTGTTCTATGATCTTGACCACAACAAGTAACAATCTTATGAAATCAAAGTGGGCGCATCCTCACCATTTCATCAAATTAACAGAGCAATAGCAGCATCCAATGAATATGCCCCGAATCGAATGTGGGTTTGGTAGAAAAAATACTCTATTTCAACAAAATATACTAACAAAGTGAAAAGATTATTAGTACCAGGAAGCAAGACGAAACGAGAGCACAATGATCGCAAACCTTCTTTAATATTAATTTCAGTGTGTAGAGAGGGATAAATCCAACACTGCGACGCCATCGACCGACCGCCTTATATCTACTGGATCATGCTTCATCCCCTTCGTCAAGGGTATGGGTTGTTCCTATTTGACAAGTACCCAACAGGGGTGTGCACGGTCCGGTTTGGCCGGTTTAAGAGGTGAAATATGGACCAAACCAATAGGTACGGTTTGAAATTTTCACAAACCAAACCAGCCAAATAATTATTTTAAACCAAATCGGCCAAACCATATTAAAACGGTTTGGTTCGACCAGTTTAAACGGTTTGAAGATTATTCAACTAATAATATTGCAAATAATGAAACTTGTATATCAATTTGACTATTAAATATTAATGAAAGAATGATACACAAAATAAAACTAATCAAAATATCTCTCGCTTGTCATTAATTATAAATAGGAGATAAGTAATAAATAAATAATATTATGATTGCAAGAAACAATGAAATATAAGTTAATATATAGGGTTGCAATTCGAAAGAAAATAAGCATCGGACATATATATCAATATAATTGATTTTTTAGCTTTATATCAAATAATATTTTATTATCATTATTATATTTAAAATTATATTATTTATACGGCCGGTTTGGCCGAAATGGCCGGTTTCATCCTTCAAACCATCGGCCAAACCAAATCATCCGGTTTGAAAATTTTCAAACCAACCCGGCCAATCATTTTTCTCAAACCGGCCAAACCGACCAAATTAATTTGATTTGGCCGGTTCGGCTGGTTTCGGCCAAACCATGCACACCCCTAGTACCCAACCCTCACGGCTTATTTCCAGCCCTTCATCCCTCTCATCTTGAACTACCACTCCGTGTCCTAGCCATATTTGTTAGAATGTCGAAAGTAAATTTGGGTAGATAAATTGTTGCTTTATTTGTGAAATCTGCATTTATTTACAAGACGGGGATAAAAATATTTTCCTATTAGTATTATTGTAGTTTAATAAAATTTTGGGGAGACTAAAACTCTTCTCCCTCTTTTTAATTCATTATGAAAGACATATTTGCTCACACTATTAAAATTACTGTTGGGAAAACAAGTTTTAAAATTTAATATTATTTTTCAATTTAAAAAAATTACTTATTAATTACTTAACGCTACTCTTTCCTCACACATGTTATGATATATGAAATATCACAACATTTTTTTAATTATGTGAGCAAAAGGGTGTCACTAAAGATAAAAATTATAGCAAGTTGATCGCAATTCCTATCAATAAGTCATTGAGATAAACAACTGGATGAGAAATGGGTGGCCAAGATATCAGACTTCGGCCTGGCCAAGATAAGCACCACAGATCATGTCAGCACGGCCGTCAAAGGCAGTTTGGGTTTCGTGGATCCAGAATACTACAGGCAACGACAGTTGACTGAGAAATAAGATGTTTACTCATTTGGGGTGGTGTTGTTCGAAGTGCTGTGTGGCAGGCCTGCGGTAGCTCATAGCCTCCCAAGAGAGCGAGCCAACTTGGCAGCGTGGGCTCAGTTTCGTTTCCTGGAAGGGACGATTGTGCAGATTATTGATGCTAAACTCAATGATCAAATCACGCAACAATGCTTGAACAAATTTGCTGAAAATGCTGCTGCATGCGTGAGTGATACATGGATCGAACGTCCATCGATGAATGACGTTGTTTGGAGCCTGGAGCTTGCCTTGCAGCTGCAGAAAGAGGAGAGTGAATGTAACTGTTGGGTTAGCAAACCAGCTATCCCACATCGACTATACAAGGAAAAATTCCTTGTATAAAATAGAGTCCAATAACTCCATTAGTATGAGGCCTTTTGGGAGATGCCCAAAAACAAATCCGTGCGGGCTTGTGCTCGGCCCAAAGCGGACAATATCATACTAATGTCGGAGTCTCGGTTCCTAACAGTGGTATCAGAGCTCAGGTTCGGGCTGCGCAGGAGACCGAGTTTGTGGTGGACTATGGTGCATGTGGGAGCCCTCAATTGCCGAGTGGAGATCGTCCATTAATGCCTTGTGTCGAAAGCTTCCTGACAGGTGGTCAGACGGCGGGTCCCGTGGGTTAACGGCGGTGCAAGATGATGGTGACGGATCATGTAACTCGAGGGGAGGCCACGGATATGTGGGCCATTGGTTTGAGGGGAGGATTGTTGGGTTAGCAAACCAGCTATCCCACATCGACTATACAAGGAAAAATTCCTTGTATAAAATAGAGTCCAATAACTCCATTAGTATGAGGCCTTTTGGGAGATGCCCAAAAACAAATCCGTGCGGGCTTGTGCTCGGCCCAAAGCGGACAATATCATACTAATGTCGGAGTCTCGGTTCCTAACAGTAACAGCTTCATAAAGACTGATCAAATGTATCAGTTGAATCGCATGGGATTGTTGAGTCAAGCGCAACAGGTGAGGAATTGTTTTCGATGTGCTGCGAAGCTCCAGGATCAATGAGAAGCGATTTCTCTGGAGGAGATGCTTTCTCTGACAAAACCAACTCATTGGGAGGTTGAGATTGTAATAATGAGTTGCATAATGTAATGTCCATCTGTGAAGAAGGCAAACTTGATGTCCTTGTCATGATTTGATTCTCAAATCCACGAGTGGATTGCCAGCAAGAAGGTGTCCAAAAGGCTGCTGCTGACATGGAAGAACTGATCCAACCACATTCTCGGAGGAACACAATGGACAAACTATTGAAACAATTAAGAGGAACTAATTAAAGTATTTCATTACAAGATGACTAAACACTGAACTAAGAATTGATGGAAAAGCCATTATGAAACTATCGTTGTTAAATTGGGTGTTTCTTTTTTAGTAAATAATTATGTTTGAAAATTAAATTTTAGCATTTTTTTAATCAAAGTTTATTTTAATAATTAACTATTATAAAAATAAACGTATAATCTCTAGAAAAAACCATAAGAAAAACACTGTAAGGGTCAAGCAACAAGTGGATTTATAAGGCAAAGGTCCCGACAAACTTGTGCCAAGTGGTGGACCAGAATGAAATTATTCATAACAAATCATATATATAACTCCATTGACTCAGTGCATCTATTATTATTCGACATTTTGTTTAATTAATAATTCTATTTTAGATTAGTAAAGTTTGTAATTATTAGGAGACTTCCAAGTCTCCTCTTTCACTAATTCCAGTATTCCTCTGCATGCAGTCACTCCGCATAATTTTCAAAAACAATGAGGTCCCATGCTTTTTACTTCTTCCTCCTCCTACACTTCTTCCCACCCTCCACCTTCACAGCTGCCGACCCCGCCTTCACGGCCACTGAACTTATTCTCCTCAACTGCGGCGCCGATGCCTCATCGCCCTCCCAAGACACAAGCAATCGGAACTGGGACACTGATGACAGTTCAAAATACTCACCAACAAACGCCGCCACCCTGTCTTCAACGTCGAAAGCTTTCTATATGTACCCCTCTGTTTTTAGTGTTCCTTATGAGTCGGCTCGTGTTTTCCATTCCCCTTTCACATACACATTTCCGATTACTACAGGTCAGAAATTCCTCCGTCTTTACTTCTACCCCGACACCTACTCAGACTACAACACTTCCCAATCTTTCTTCTCTGTCACTGCAAATAACTTTACTTTATTGAGCAATTTCAGTGCTTTTCTTTATTCCCAGAATACTACGCCACTTTCTTTCTCCAAAGAGTTTATCATTAATATTGACAATTCTCTGATACTGAGAATAACATTCTCCCCCAATTCAAACTCTTTTGCTTTCGTTAACGGAATTGAAATTGTTTCGATTCCTGATAAACTCTACTTCAAGGGAAACAATGTGCCCATAAAGTATGTAGATGGGAACAGTGTGATGTATCTGGAAAACAATACCGCTTTAGAAAGTCTTTACCGGCTAAATGTTGGCGGCGGCAGAGTTGAGATTCAAAATGATAGCGGAATGTTTCGGGCCTGGTCAAATGACGACGAATACATATTCGGCACGTTCTATGGTTACACTCCTCACCGTGTGGACGTTCATGTCAACTACACGCTCAAAACTCCTCCTTATAGCGCTCCGCCAATAGTATACACGAGTACTAGAGTGAATGAAAATCGCACTAGCACTCTGGAGTGGTCGTTTCCCGTTGATTCTGGGTTTTACTATCTCCTTAGATTCCATTTCTGTGAGTTCACTCTAGACGTCACTGACATAAACCAAAGGGTGTTTACCATTTCTATCAATGGACAGAATGCGGAAGTTAAAGCCGATATCATTGAGATGGCTGGCGGCCCCAACATTCCCATCTTCCTCGACTGCATAAAAATGATTCAAGATGATGGCCTACGTGGAAAGGAAGGCCTGCGGCTTTCTTTGATTCCTGTGGTCGAGAGCATGATGGAGAATAATCCGAAGTATAACAGTGCTCTGTTGAACGGCTTAGAAATTTTCAAACTCAGCGATAAGACGGGGAGTCTTGCTGCCGTGAACCCTGAACTCACAGCGGATTCTTCTCTGCCGCAAAACAAGAAAAGTGGCGGATCTTTCGTAATTTACACTGTTATAGGGAGTGTGCTCGGTGTCCTTTCAGTGGTTGCAGCCGTGAGATTCTTGATATTCCGGCGGCGGCGGAAAGTGAAGGACTCCACCACGAGTGTCACCAAATCATCGTGGGTACCTCTTTCGACGGTGTCAAATTCCATCGCCAGAACCAGCGGATCAGGAGTCTCCCTGCCTTCCAATTTATGCAGATATTTCTCCATCGACGAGATCAAAACCGCCACTCGCAACTTCGATAGAAGCTTCATCATCGGCAAAGGAGGATTTGGGTGCGTGTACAGGGGGCTTGTCGACAACAGCGCAACAACCGTCGCCATCAAAAGACTCAACCCATCATCGAACCAAGGGGCTCACGAGTTCCTCACTGAAATCCAGATGCTGTCCAAGTTAAGGCACCTTCACTTGGTGTCCCTCATTGGCTACTGCGACCAGCACGGGGAGATGATCTTAGTCTACGATTACATGGCTCACGGCTCCTTGAGCGACCATCTGTACAACCCAAAGAATCCCCCATTATCATGGAATCAGCGCCTCCAAATCTGCATGGGCGCTGCCAAAGGATTGAACTATCTCCACACTGGCGGTGAGCACTCCATCATCCACCGCCATGTCAAGTCCACCAACACCCTATTGGACGAGAACTGGGTAGCCAAGATATCAGATTTTGGACTGTCCAAAATGGGAACTGGACATTCAAATGATTCGTTCACGCACATCAGCACCAACATCAAAGGTACCTTCGGCTACTTGGATCCGAAGTATCTCTCAACTCATCAATTGACCAGAAAATCAGATGTCTACGCATTTGGAGTGGTTCTATTTGAGGTTCTCTCTGGAAGGCCTGCAGTGGATGTTACACTCGACGAGGAGCAACATAGCCTAGCTGGATGGGCCCGATACTGTGTTCGAGAGGGAGAAGTGGATCAACTCATCGATCCCAATCTGGTGGGGCAGATATCAGCAGCTTGTTCAGAGGTGTATGTCGGAGTTGCAGGCAGATGCATACACATCCAGCCATTGGAATGGCCTACCATGGCTGATGTGGTGATGGGCCTCGAATAAGCACTCACTTTGCAGCAGACAACAGATTCGGTGGAAGTGGAAGGGGGTGATCGGAGCCAGGTGGTTATATCTATGGATGACACAAATTACTCAAATGTCAATTAATTAAGCCCTTACATTTTATTAACTTCTTGTGCTTAAACTAAGTGAAAATATATAATATCTTGGAGTCATGATTGAAGGAAGAAGAAATTAGTTTCTCATGTTTTTTTCCTTTTTCCTTTCTACTATTCTTTTACCTTCTTTTACTCTTTTCCAATTTTGTTTGTTTATATTATTCTAAAATTATAATAATTTAAGAATGAAATTACCATAATAAGTATTTTAAAACATTTTTGTTGTCTAGGTTAAATAACAACTACTTTAAATTAAATATACAAATTGACATATAATAATTCATTCTTACGTCACACGAAATTATTGTATTTTAAGTATTAAAAAAAATATAAAAGTATATTAGATGTTATTTATAATTGTAGTCGATAATGACAATTATATATATAAGTGTTCAATAATGAAAATGAAACTTTAAATCATAATATCGAAAAACTTCTTTGTACAATATATTTTGAGTTGATATCTTTTCATTTCCTTTCACATACAAATCAAGATTTTAAGACCGACATGTCAATCGTGAAACTGTAACATATAACTGACAATAACTTCAAATGGAATTTTAAAAAATAATCCAACTCGCATTTCAAAGATTGATCTTAATAGTTATTGATTGTCCTTATATACAAAATTATAAGTGAAAATTGTCTCTATTGCATAATCCAACATATTATGTATCGTATTTCACTATATACTCCCTCCGTCCCGGTCAATTAGTCACATATTGATTAGGCACGGAAATCAATGTTTCTAAGTATAATAAAATTAATATTTTATTAGTGTGTGTGAAAAAAATTATTATTTTAAAAAATGTGGCTAATATAACGGGACGGATGAAAAAGGAAAGCGAGATTAATATAGTGGGACCGATAGTATAAGATTACAGCTCCCTATATATGCACTTTGATTCGCAAACAAATGAGATACATGAATCACACCAACCGATATGTGAATGAATCTAGGAAATACAAACACATGAATATGAACAACACATTTAACAGTTTTCCTTCATAAACTATTTATCTTTTTGGTGTACAATTCTATGTGCGCGCAAGGATGGAATAACGTTGATCCTTTTATCTCTCTCTATTAATTGAGTTTGTTCATGAAATGGTATGACAGAATGTAATCATGATAATGATATAGTTCAGATTTGGGATTGTTAAGAATGAAGAATTTTATTCTTTGTTCTCCATCCCACATCGGTTGTGGGAGAAAGAAATGGGGCTTTGCACAACTATAAATAAAGCCCTTACCTCTCTTTGTTAAATGTACCAACAATTAAGCTTGTATCTTCTTATAACTTATATTGTATTTTTCTCTCCCTACTAGCAAAAATATCCTGGCTTGGTAGTGTCCCAGACGTAGTCATTAATAAACCGATCCTCCACATCAGAAAAGATTTCCTTATTTCTTTGTGTGTTTTTCTTTAATATTGCAATCGTTGGCTATTTTCTAACATGGATGAATTTGAAAACTAGTCTTCGTAGAGTGGGGGTTAAAGCAGAATTACATTTGAACTAAAATGTAGAACATACCCATAAATTCAAGAATTGCTAGTCATCATAGTAAAGGGAAGTGATGAATTTGGTGGCATTAATTTAACCGCGCGGTTTAGGGATGCGCCCATTTATAATTTCATCCTTCATTTGCGCTGCAATACTTCATACATAATTCTCTTTTTCGCTTTTGGGCCTTAACTAGTGTTTCTGTAGTTCTATTCTCACCTAAAACTAAAACATGGGCCTATCTTTCCGTAAATGTTTTCGATTATAATACTCTCCTATCCCGGTTTAATTGTCCCGAATTGACCGATCACAATAATTAAGGAGTGTGAGTGTAAAGTAAGTTGATTGAAATTAATATTTTATTGTTGAGTTTGAAAAAATTGTCTTTTTAAATAATGAAATAATTGAAATGAGACGGACGAAAAAGAAAGTGAAACAATTAAAGTGGGACAGAGGGAGTATAATTTACAAGCCTTTTTCCCATAGTGAGGTGGGATAACAAAATCCAAATATTTTCTGAAATAGCCGCTGCATGCGTGAGGGATACAGGTATCGAACGGCCATCCATGAATGACGTTGTTTGGAGCCTGGAACTTGCCTTAATGCTGCAGAAAGAGGAGGAGAGTGAAGGCGGCAGCAGCAGGGAGGGTGATGGTAACAGCTTCATGAAGCAGAGCCCATCAGCTCAAAGCAGCGATTTCTCCAGCAGCAGCAGCAGCTACCACAGACTCAAGTCGGGTGATGTGTTCTCAGAGATGGTGAACCAATTCGGACGTTGAGAGAGTAATTTTCAATTCTTACTACTGTATGTTACATTTTTATTTCAATGTTATCTTCCTGTGTGTGAGATGTTAAATCGGATAAATTATGAATTGTGATAAGGTAGCTCCTCTGGCTATGGAAAAAATTAAGTGGCCTACATAAAAAGGTTGTATATATAGTCAATATTTAAGCGGTCGTTGGGTTGTGAAATATCAGTTCCACCATGAATGATGAATTGCTTTTGATTAATCTACTTGCCATGGAATCAGTGCACAATGCTGCCAAAAACAACACTTGCAGAAAAGGTGAAAAATCCAACTAAAGACTGGACTGGAGTCGTGGTATTTCATATGTGGTTAGAGTGGTTGTAATGGGGAGAAAAAATACAACTTTAAAGTTGAACCTAGAATCCTCCACCATTATATTAAAGCTGGGTTCACGACACTTTTCTTTTTGAACCTAGCTCCCAAAAATGGGAGTTGGGTTTATGCATCCACTATCTATTATTTTATTATTTCTTTATCTATGTATTTAAATTCACATATATATATATATATATATAATATTATTATATATTATAGTGGATGTGTGTGGGACCATATTGAAGCTGATGATGTAGGTTTATTGTTATAGGAGTATGTTTAAAAAAATTGGTGGGTTTAAAATTTTGATGTAGTGCTGATGTGACAGTATTGAAGTTGGGTTTGTAACTTTATTGTTACAA
>JAPKLW010005468.1:0-20935 GCA_026898455.1 Plectranthus barbatus | reverse complement strand
TTAATTAATGGCAACTCGTGTTGTCCATCGTAGACTCAAACCCTACAGATCTTTCTCTGACCTACATAACTATCCTTCATACCATCAGTGCTGAAGAAGTCCTGGCCAGATGGGAAGGATATCCAATGTCCCTTCGCCTCTAATGTAAAAACCCTTGCTAAGAGCGAAGAGCTGATGAGCTGGAGAATCATCTTAGAAAGAATCTTTAAGAGAATGATGATTCTCTCTTCCAAGTGAGAAACTGTGCGATCTCTCTGCACAAAGAAATCTTTCTCGAACTCCGATAGATAATGGAGATACGCCATTGTTGATGGAGAGATTTTGAAGGATGTGTATGGCTTTGAGATGTATCCAAGTACTCCTTAAATACTTGAGGGCTCAGCATCCTTGATGGTTCACATCTCCTGGGATTTCAAAACGACCCTTCTCATTAGGAGATATAGATGAGATTTAATATTTATTTCGCATCCGTAATGGCAGTTACCGAGCTTTTGCCACGAATCATCTCCCTATTCCTTCCTTTATGCGTCGCTCTCAAATTATTGTTGACTGTAATGTGTTGACTTAGACAAAATGCTTTAAATCTCCCGCTTTTCTACATTTTGCTTACTTGACCAAGCTGATTGGTCTCAACATTCATTGCTGACATGGCAAACTTCCTCGCTTTAAACTGGTTGGTTATACATATTGATAAGAATATCAGTTTGTAGTCTTCTTAAAAAAAACCAAAACTAAGAGCTCAGGCTTAGTTTTATTCCTCTCCATCATCACAAAACCTAGAAAACCATGAATGAGAGCTCAGACTCATTCATCTTCATAAATAATCTCTTCACACTCTAGAGGACTGAGTTTGATGCACAACTCCCTGAATCTCTCTTCTGGGAGTGGTTTGGTGAAGATATCCACAAGGTGATCTTCCGTTCGAATATTGTCCATAGAGATATATTTCTTCTCCACGTGGTCTCAGATCAAATGATTTCGGATGTCAATGAGTTTAGTTCAAGAATGATGAATTGGATTCTTCGTGATGCATATTGCACTGTTGTACTTGCAGTGGATTGGCACACATCCTGAAATCACATCATAATCCATTAACTGTTGCTTGATCCACAAAATCTGAGCATAACAACTTACAGGGGCTACATATTCGGCTTTCGTTGTGGAGGTTGCAAAAAAGTGTTGCTTCTTGCTGAACCAACTTATCAATTTATGACCCAAAAACTGACATGTGCCACTTCTACATTTTTGATAAGTTCTTCATCCTCCAAAGTCTTTATCTGAATAACCACTGAGAGTAAGCTCATTACATATAGGATACCAAATTCCTAGAGATTCAGTATACTTCATATATCTTACGATCCTTTGGCAACTTTCATGTGCAATTTCTATGGATTGACTTGAAATCTCGCACAAACTCGGATAGCATAAGATATATCTAGTTTGCTAGCCGTCAGACATAGCAAGGATCCAATGATGCCTCTGAACTGGTTGGATCAACTCATTCACCTTCTTCATCTGGTGTGATTTGAATACTTGGGCTCATCGGGATTTTGAGTGTCTTTGTCTTCTCTGGACAAAACTTGTTAATGAGATCCTTCGTGTACTTGCTCTGATGAATGAAAATGCCTTCTGGAGACTGATGTACTTGATGTCCAATGAAGTATTTCATTTTGCCCTTCATACTCATCTGGAAATTACTCTCATGTGTTGGGCAAACTTCTCACACAAGGATGAATTCCTTGATCCAAAAATGATATCATCCATATATATTTGGACCAAAATGATGTCCTCAATATCTTTGATAAGGAAGATAGTCATGTCAATCTTCCTTTTCCAAAATCAATTCTTTAACAAAAATTGAGACAAAGTCTCATACCACGCTCGTGGTGCTTGCTTCAGTCCATATAACATTTTCCGCAACTTGTAAACCTTAGTAACTTGCTCAAAGCTAGGGGGTTGTTCAACATACACCTCCTCTTTGAGTTCACCATTCAAAAAAGCACTCTTCACATCCATCTCATAGACTGTGAAGTTGTAATACGCAGCATAGGCTAGGAACCGCCTAAATGCTTTAAGTGTGGCAACTGTGCGAAGGTATCGTCAAAATCGATACCTTCATATTGTGTGTATCCTTTGGCAACTAGTCTCGCCTTGTTTCTGACTATGTTACCAGCTACATCCCACTTGTTCTTGAAGACCCACTTGGTGCCTATCAGAAATTGATGAGTAGGCCTATCCACCAAGTACTAAACGCTATTGCGAGTTAATTCTTAAATCTCATATTGCATCGCATTGATCCAATCCGAACATTTTAGAGCTTCTTCAATCTTGGTTAGCTCAGATTGGGTGATAAAGCATGTGAGCAGTGCACTTCTATTCCTCGTTCGAACAAAGTTGACAACATCATCCAATACAACATCTTCTGGGTGATGTCGAAGCCATTTAGGTCTTTGATCCTCGTTGACTTCAACTGACTGTATGAAGGTTCTGTAGTGTGCATTACAGTAACTGGGACTTTTGAGATTTAAAAGTCCTCCACTACAATCTCTCTTCCATGAACTTGTTGATCATCTGCTTGCTCGAATCTATCTGGTATCGATTTTGAAACCGATTCTCTGATGGTTGAACTCCCACTACAAGAAATAAGATAGTAGACAATGCGGGATCCGTATTATCTATTACACAATTCCACGTAGTCTTCAATGTGTTGTCTATTTGAAAAGGAGATAGACGATGCAAGAATCCCGTGTTGTCTATAACAAGATAGACAACGCGAAAATCCGCATTGTCTATATATATACTTTTATTTATTTTTATTTTTTATTTTAATGTTGCATGTTTTTCAAATTATTTGGCAGGCCAAAAAATTTATTGAACACAACTCGTATTTCTCTTGTTTATTCAATTTTTTAGTTTACTTTTGAAATTCTTTATTGTGCTGAAAATTGATGTGATTAACTTAAAAGAAATGAAGATTACAGTATCTTGCTGCACCCAACACTAGTAACAAATGTGTCGACATCAAAATTTGTTAATCTTCTGAAATTTTATTACTATTAGAACATGAAATGGAAAACTATCTTTTTCTTCTCAATAGCTGAACCCAATTTCGAGCATTTCTCAACCTCTTCAAGGTACCTATTGTGTGAGAAAGATGACCTCCTCTCCCAACATAGAACTTCACTTTCAAACCTTCCAAATGATATTGAATCCGAATGGAAATAATCTACCTGTTCAATTCAGAGAGTAGAAAATTAGGATGAAACACCAAATAATCCTTCAGTTATAGAGTTGATCCTGGAATCTCTTATGGCATAAACTAACATCCACCATTCAACACACTGCAAAATTCTAAACTTTTCTCACAAATTGATCAATTATAACTGCATACTTTTCTTGAGCTACATAATTCATACATTTAGCAGAAACAACCATTTCACAAATAGTGTTTCATGTCATTTTCTACTTGAAGCCTCAGTTGAGAGCAAGCCATGTAACTACTCACACATCAATGAGACAGCTATCATCACAATAGCTTGAGAAAATTTAAATTTGCAACACAAAAAATGTAATTTCAGACACTCTAATTGCTTATTGATGTTGTTAGTTACCATCAACATAGGCAGATATCCCAGATCTGTAGTCATAACAAGAAAAATACTGCTAAATGCAAATGAGACAATATTTTAATACTAATTTTCTTCTGCAATCACAAACATGGCTACATCATAGTCCATATAACACAAAGCAGAATTTGTCCAGATAACTCAGATCAACATGATCTAATATACAACTCTACAAACACCAACTAAGAAATAAATTCAAAGCCAAAAAAATTACCATCTAGAAACACACTACGATCAATGTGAAAGGAATGAACACAAAAAAACTATATTTGCTTTCTAAAGTCAAACATAAATAGCACACAACACAAAAGAAGGTACGTACAGGAAAATGTACGACTCAACTATACTTACTATCCTCATTAATTCATTGAATGCAATTAAGAAATAAAAAAGAAGATCCCAAATCGAACTATTACCTTAAATTCAAGACTGGCTTGCTCTCCAATCTTACCTATCATTTCTTAACTCCTCAAAACCATAAAGTTTTCAAGGATATGAGGTGAACTCCTCAAATAGGTGATCCTTCTATTTGGTGTAGTCCTCATTCCATACATAGTATGATATTTAGGTATCTGATTTTGAGCATATCCAGGTTGTTTGTTTGCCATCCTTGCATTAGAAATATGTTGCTTAGGCAAATTGGTTGATTACATTAGTTTCCTTGAAGTTGGAACATATTGATTCATCAGTTTCTTCACCTGAACTGGCTTTTTCCTGGTTTGTTCGGTAGTCAGTTTG
Organism: Plectranthus barbatus; assembly: GCA_026898455.1. NCBI lineage: Eukaryota > Viridiplantae > Streptophyta > Magnoliopsida > Lamiales > Lamiaceae > Plectranthus > Plectranthus barbatus. The sequence continues at coordinate 16,571 of JAPKLW010005468.1, read as the reverse complement.
GGGTTGCTAGTAGACCAACTCTTAGCCTTTCCAGTATGAGCTTGTACATTTTTTGCTATCCCCTAGTTGTTCAACCTACTGTGATCACTGGAACTTCCTTTAATAAGAAAATTTTAATTCTTCCAGTGCTAGATGAAGGATTGCTCAAAACATTTTTAATAAATCCTAGACCAACTTTATTTGATAAGTCTCTTTGAGCTGAAAGGACATCATCGAATTCTCTTGAGCTTTTTCTAAATGAATATATGCATCGTTCTTGCTCAAGGCTTTTCTCTTTCGAAACATTACACTCCTTTCTAAGATGTTTAAAATCATTCAAAAGGTTGGAGTGTTCAATTATAAGTTTTGCTAGTTCCTTGCTGGCAGACCGGATTTTTCAATCTCAGCGGTCTCAAAACTGAAAGTTAAGCTTTCAGCGAGGAATTTTCTCCAGCTAAAGTATTTTTTAACTCATAAAATTTTGAAATTTTTTTTAGAGAATATCGAGGGAAACATCTTCTGAATCGGAGCAATACAATTTAGAATCCTCTAATATGGATGCATAGTGTATAGAAACTGGAAAGAAGTTTGTTACCTCATCACTAGTTGCGGCAAGTTCTAGTTCGAATTCTGCTGCGTCATCACTCTTCTCTCCAAATGCTACCATGAACAGGAGCGACGACTCTTTCTCCATCTCTTCATCCGATGAGAAATATCCATCATCGTTTTCGGGTATGTCAATAACCTCCGTCCTTGACAACATCGCCTTTGCAATGGCTCTTGATGCTCTTTGCTCAAAGATCTTCTTGAGTCTTTCTCTCTCCTCCATATCTGCTCATGAACAGTCGAATTTGAGGTGGTCAGGAGAGTGGCAATCGAAACAAGATCTGGGTGTCCTCTTGGCAAATCTCTTTTCTTCAAGTTGAGGAGTCTCCATCTTAGCTTTTGCTTTCTCCGGGAGCTTGGCATGTCTTCTCATTTTATCCTCAAGCTCTTCCATACAGCTCTCTCCTTTCTTGTAGGAGGTTGAGGTTGTAGGCACTTCGTTCATGGAACTTGACTGACCTGCACGTCTGTCAGTGTGGAATGGCTTATTCGGCCTCTATTTGACGTTCTTCTTAATGAAGTAGGCAACATATTCGGCATGCTGGTTCGGTGAGCTAGTGACACAAACTGCTTCATTTTATTGACCATTTGTATGTCCCATTCGTGTGCCTAGAGTTGGACGAATAACTCTTTCGTAGAGGTTTTTGATAGATCTTTCTCCTTCAAGCTAGTTGTCTTAACGAACCCGTCTTCCTTTGGTATTTTGGACAAAATTTTGGCGTTCAAATCAACAGTTGATTAAACTCTATCCAACGCCTTTATCTCCCTCACGATTTTAATGAATTTGACTTCCATAGCTTTGACACTTTCACCGGGAAGATCTAAAAAGATTCATATTTATCAACGCAAACTTGAATCTTATTCCGCTTCATCTGCTCGATCTCTTGGCATAGACTGCCAAGGTAGTCCCAAACTTCATTCGCATGTTGAACTGCATCACTTCTTCCTCCAACACTTCTGGAAGTGTCGATAGAATCAGCTTGTGAGCCACAGAATCCAATTGAGCATGCTTCTTGTCCTCTGTCGTCCATTCATCATACGGTTTTTCCACCATGTCTGGTTCGTCATCTCCGCCTTGACAATTGATTGCTTTAAGGATCTTGATAGGTCCCCGCTCGATAACTTCAACCATTTTTGGATGAATTCTTTTGAGCACTCTTAAGATATATTCATATATATCTCATAATTTACTAGAGAATATCTTTTATATCTTGTATATCTAAACCTAGATTAGTTGGTTTCTTCTTTATATATACATGTTTGTACATTGTATTTCATTGAGTGAAATAAAAAATTTAGTTCTCAACATGGTATCAGCCAAACCTTGGTAAAACTCTAAGCGAGATACACATTTTTTTCCTCCCTTATCCCGTCGACCACATGGCTGCCGCAGCCGATCCCGGCGAATTGCCGACTTTACCTTTATCGACCATGAATCATATGGTGACAATTAAACTCACCTCTTCGAATTATCTCTTATGGCACGCTCAAATTGAGCCACTACTCATCACCCAAAATTTCATTCCCTATATCGATGGCTCGCTTCCCGCGCCTCCTCTCACGGTTCAATCCGCTGCCGGCGTCATCTCCAACAATCCGGATTACTCCAAGTGGTACTCCCGCGATCAACTTATCAAGTTGTTCCTTGTGCCCACCCTCACCGAGGAATCTATGGCACTTATCATTGGATGTTTTATGTATCGTGATGTTTGGACCGCCTTATCCCGCGCCTACAGCCATAGTTCCAAAGCTCGTGAATTAAGTCTCAAAGACGATCTGCTATCCATGAAGCAAGGCGACCTTCCTATCGCAGATTTTGGACGCCGTTTTAAGGGCTTGTGCGACCAACTATCTGCCATTGGCCGTCCAATTGATGCATCGAACAAATCACACTGCTTTCTCCGTGGATTAAGTCCGACCTTCTCTAATTTTACCGCAGCTCAAATGGCACAGGATATTCTTCCAGACTTCGACACCCTTATGGCTCGAGCACTCAGCCATGAGTTGTTTTTGATGTCCGTTGATTCACCGGCGTCCGCACCATCCGTTGTGTTCCATGCGTCTTCATCGTCACGTGAGGCCACGTCGAACTCATATCAGCAGCGTGGCCGCGGCAAGTCCAAGGGTTTCAACAAAAAGCGTCATCAACCTTGGTGCTATTTCTGTCGTCAGATGGATCATGATCCTTTTGACTATCCGAAATGCTTCGACAGATCCTTTGTTCGCAGTTCTCGACTGCCGTATACGACTCAACTCGCATAAGCCTTCTCCGCGAACTGTTCTATATCTCCGAACTCTGTCTCTGACTGGTATTTGGATACTGGAGCCACCGCCCATATCTCTAATGATGCTTCTACTTTGGATTCCATCTCCGATTATTCCGGACCTGACCATGTTGCTGTTGGTAATGGTGATTGCCTTCGCATCACCCACAAGGGTTCCTTGCGTCTCTCGCCATCTTTTTCTCTTAACAATATTCTTATTGTGCCTGCCATTACGAAGAAATTATTATCTGTTTCTCGGCTAACTCAAGACTTCCCAGTTAATGTTTTGTTCACTGATGTGCAGCTCCAAATCCAAGCTCGGGACAGCGGAAAGATACTCGCAACAGGCGTACGTAAGCATGGTTTGTACGCACTGAGGGAACCTGTGTCGGCTTTCACTGCCCTTGCTCAAACCCGCTCACCTCACGCTAGTTTTGAAGTGTGGCATAACTGCCTAGGTCATTCCGCTGCTCGTACAATCAATCTACTTCGTCATTAGCTTCGTCTCAGTACTTCTAATCCGTCATCTAAACTCTGCACATCCTGTCAGTTAGCTAAGAGTTCTCACTTACCGTTTTTCGTCTCTCAAAGTCAGTCTAGTCATGTCCTAGAACTTGTTCATTGTGATCTTTGGGGACCTTCCCCCATCACATCTACTTTAGGTTTTCGCTATTATGCTATTTTTATAGATGACTATTCTCCTTTTGTCTGGTTTTATCCTATGCGTGCCAAGTCCGATTTCTTTGATATTTTTCTTACTTTTCATGTGTTTGTTAAAAATCAATTCTCACATAAAATTAAAAAATTTCAAAGCGATGGTGGCACTGAGTTTACCAACTCACGCCTCAAATCTCATCTTCAAAAATCTGGTATTCACCATCTTATTTCCTGTCCTTACACTCCCTCACAAAATGGTAGAGCCGAAAGAAAGCACCGTCATATCACTGAGATAGGTCTTTCCCTCCTGTTTCACTCTGCCATCCCTCTATCACATTGGGTCGATGCCTTTAGCACAGCCGTCTTCATAATAAATCGTTTGCCCACACCTCTTCTACAAAATAAATATCATTATGAATTACTGTTTCACAAAATTCCTTCGTTCGACGCCTTCCGTACTTTCAGTTGTCGCGTTTTCCTCTGCCTACGTGACTACGATAAACACAAGCTTCAACCCCGTAGTATTCCTTGTGTCTTCATCGGTTATAGTCCTCATCACAAAGGTTTCCGCTGCCTAGGCCCGAACTCATCTCGTGTCTATATCACTCGTTATATTGATTGAGTCCAAACCCTATCAAAGGTTCAGGGGTTTGCACGGGTTGACTGTTGCTTTGACTTGCCATGGTGGAGAGCCTAAGTAACGTGCTCGTATATCCGCATCTTGGGTAACAGCAGTTCGTGTAGTACCGCCTGAGACTGGGTTTAGGTAACCATATCCGAGTAATAGGATGGGGACATTCCCTGAGGAGCTCAATGATATTCATCGTGCCAAAGTCCTGCAGGCTGATTAAGTTCAGGCACGAGTAATAAGGATTGAGTGGTACTACTCAGGAATAATAAGATATTAATTAATTGTAGTTAGAGCTTGTCAGAAGCTCCAATTAATGTATTAATTCTGTGGTGAAAAAGAATTAATATTAATTAATTAATTGTGTCATGGGTTGTGGACATGGGAATTAATTAATTATAGGCCCACTTTATTATTTGCATTAGGTCCCAGGACTGGCCCAATTAAATATGCTGAAAAAAAGGCCCAGTAGCCCATTAGGGATAAAACCCTGGGTCTATAAATAGACCTCTCTCTCTGGAAACCCTAGCCACTTTTGAACACATTCAAATCAATGAAACCCTAAAGGCAGAGAGAGAGAGGGCGGCGCCTGTAGAGGGGAGAAGAAGAGTTTTTCTGCTCCGGCCTACAACACATATCTGTGGAATCCTCACCAGTAGCAGATCTGAACAGCATTGGGACACAGCCCTGAAGATCTAATCTGGAGAACAAATTTCTTCCTTTCTTTTGTTTTCGATTTTTTCTAAGAAATTAGATATCTAAATTATGTTTCCGCAGATTAAATCAAATCGCGTGGTTGAATCGAAAGTTGGATATTCAAACGCAAAAGATCGGATCAGACTCTACGGAATAACGGTAATTCCTCAATCCACAATTCTAAGAATTAAATTCATAGGAGCATGCTATGATTTTGTGAATTTAGATTATATGCAATATCCATAAATCGATCCGGTTCATTTGGGTTTTTGTGATTCGGTTCACTGGAAATCCCTACAATTTAGACTTGCACTTATCCAAACTAGTTGTGATGTGTTAGCTTGGTTTGTCAAAACTTAGTTTAGGTACTTAAATCCAAGTATGCTTAATGTCAGTTTTCAGGATATATACTTCAACACTTGAGTGTTGAGTTTTAAATTGAGGTAAGCTGACAAATAATAAAGCAATAAAAGAGACAAAATATTTATAGTGGTTCGGACTCTAAAGGTCCTACGTCCACTCTTCAGACTCAAAGTCTGAAAATCCACTAAGATTCAAACTACACAGGTGCTCCTACGATCTATTGTTTGTCATTGAATGCCTCGTCCATCTATCTACAAGCTCACTCGCCTGGTCCTTGCTCGTCCGTCTCTTTGCAGCTCCTTGGAGTGTGGGCGCACCATGCAGCCTCCTCGTCGTCGGAATGGGGTGTTTAGAGTTTTTTGAAACTATCAGCTTTAGGATAGATTGCCCGTCTGAGTCCAAGTACAGTGCGTACTTGACTTTTGTAATCTTTCTTGGAGAGAAAGATTAACAATATAACTCATGATCTTAGAAGTTCTGAATCTCATTTTCATAGACGTGACACATGGCGAAGCTTAGAAAGCCTCGAAAGGATGGGAAGACAAGTTAGCAAAGTTTTGACTCTTTGAGAAATTGTAAGCTTGGTATACGTTTGGTTAGATTTCGTAACCTTCTTCTATTGAACTCCTCCGGTATTTATAGGTGAGAGTCTGAAGGTTTAAATTCAAGTCGTTAGACACATCATATTTCGAACCAATCCGATATTCTCTTTCTTGTGAGCTTGCAGACTTTAAGGAATCTCCAATCCTTAAAATTTGTACTTGCCAGTACGTTCCTCAGAATGTTCTTCTTGTCTCTGTGCGTCAGGACTGGGACTAGAAATCCATGATGATGTTGTCATACTTGCATATCCATGTTGATGACATCATCTATAAGTATGTGCTTGGTCCCCCAACTGGTAAGTTTGGTATTTGGGCTGGTGTGTAGTCCCATGCTAGTTAGTCTTAGTACTAGATGGTACTGTACTTATTGTAGCCAAATTTTGTCGGTCCAGACTCATGTATTCCAGACTTATATGTTTGGTTTGAACTTTAGTTTGCTGAGTCTTTGTGCTTCTAGAATGATTTAACAGTCTAGTCTTCTGATCAGCTCCAGCTTACAATTTGATATTAAGCCTATACAGGACTTTACATTTAAGATCTATACTGAAACTAATCTAGAGACAAACTTAGATGTCTTTTACATATTTTGACCCACAAAAACCAGAAAGATTAAGAAAATTTCTAACAAATTTCCTAACATTATTTATCTGGTATATTTCGGATTGTAATGTTGTTTTTATTTTGTAGTGTAATTTTTTAGTTATTTATCAAATATATATTGTCCTTATATTAATTTTGTTCATTACTTTTCTACCTAGTTAATTCTTAATTATTAATTATCTTATAAAAAAATATGTTCTAAAAAATTTTAGTACGTAGAAAATTTAAATTAGAAAAATAAACTAGGTAAAACTAATAATTTTCTCTCAATATAATTTTTTAGAACTGTAATCTACAACTAAATTAATCAATAATAAAAATAAATGAAAATTTATGTAATAAGAGCATCAAAATATAAATAAATTAGTTCTATAAAATTTTATTTGGTATCTATTTAAGAAATGACCATTTTACATTTTTGTAAGAAAAATATTAAAATATAAATAAAGTAAAATCATCAACTTGAAGAGAAAAATAAAAATAAATTTGTGTTTCTCAAAAAACGAATGTAAATTTGCATAGAGAAAGAAAGGCAAATTGCATTTGCGTTTAGGTTCTGACTAAAATATGAAAAATGAATGAATTTGAGTATAATCTTATAATAAAAATATATTTATTTAAATTAACAACATGACAAAATTGGCGTAAGTAAGTGGGTCAAATTTTCTGTCCAAGTTGATGACTAATTTTAATTAATTATGAAAACAAAAATCTATTATAATATAAAATACTCTAATTGACTTTTAATAATATAAATTAAAATTTTATAAGAATACAAATTATATTTATGAGTTAATCAATTTTAATAATCATATTTTAGTATAAACTGAAAAATAATTACTCAAAAATATTATATACCTTAATTGGGTCGGATGAACCCTACGTTTCAACTTATATAATTAATCCAAACTATAATAAATTAAGATTATAAAAAACATATACAATAAAAATTAATTATTTTAATAATGAAATAGAGGGTGAAACATGAAAAGTGGAACATAGGATCTCAAATAATAAGTAAATTAGATCAAAACCTCTATTTTTAACATTCGGAATTTGTAGTATACCGTATATTTTCATATTTTTTTAAGAAGTACCGTATATTTTCATTGGTACATAAGTAAGTGGGAGTGGACTTGTATTTCTCAATTTATTCTGTGTCTCCACTTTGGCGAAAAGAGAAGTCATGAAAGAGCTCATCGCCTTCTTCGCGACGGTCTACAACCTATTCAAAACTTCCGACAAGGCGGCGCCGCCTTCTCCATCAGCTGATTCTGTCTCAGTCGTAGCCCCCGTATCTGATCCGTCCACCCCAATCCATCCCTGCCATTTTTCTTCTCGTCTCAACGATCAGCAAAGAGCTCATCGCGAGAAAATGTGCCGCCATCTCCATCAGACCATTCTGTCTCAATCGTCCACCCCAATCCGTAAATTTCCTTCTCGTCTCCTCGATCAGGAAAGAGCTCATCGCGGGTTTAGCGATATTTACCGTAACCGAGTCAAAACTTCCGACGAGGCGCCGCCGCCATCTCCATCCGTCTCAGTCGTAGTCGACCCCGTGTCTGACCCGTCCACTTCGATCCGTCCCCGTCAATCTTCTTCTTTTCTCCACTACGGCCTAACTGATGAGCAAGGTGCTGGTCGCTTGTTCAACGATATTCTCATTAACCCACTCAAAACTTCCGACGGGGCGCTGCCGCCGCCTTCTCCATCAGCCGATTCGGTTACAGTCGTAGTCGACCCCGTCTATGATCAGACCACTCTGGTCCGTCCCCGTCAAGATTCTTCTTGTCTCCAGAAAAGTGCTGATCGCGTGTTTATCATCGATGTTCTCTATAACCGAGTCCAAATATCCGATGAGGCGCCGCCGTATTCTTCGTCTCCATTAGCCGATTCTGTCTCTGCAGTCATAGTCGCCGTCTCCGACCCGTCCAATCCAGAGTTAAACAACGGCGACCAGGTGCACCCTGTGATCAAGGCTATGCAAGAGCAGGAATTGGGTAAGGCCATAATCGCTTTGCCTGTTGCCATAGTCGTCGGGGTCGGGGTGGCCGGATATTACATACTTGGCGATGGTTGGGTGGTGTGGCTCATCGAGACTCTGGCTTGCCTGGGCACCATCTTTATTCTCTTTGGCATGCTGTGGCAAGAGGGGTCTCCTACATACGCTCCAATTGCTCAGCTGCTGGGGATTCTTCTCTCGGCCACCGCCGTCTTCGGAGTCGTGGCTCTCTTTCTACCATTTGGGCTTATTTGGGTGCCGGGCCTTGGCATCGTTTCATGCGTGTTAACATTCGCCATTGTAGTCGGATATCACCCATCCACTTACCTAATTCCTCTCCAGGTACAACTTCTCTCTCTATTATTATTTTCATCTCTACAACTAATGTTAGTTTTATTAAAAATCCCCACATGTTACTAGTTTATAACATTCTTATTTAACTAATGTTCTTTTGAAAGTCTTATTTAAATTAAGAGTTTATAATCTTTTAATGAAACTCATCTTTTAATATATATTGTGTTATTTCTCAAATTTAAGTAGTTAGTTAATTGTTAATTGTCTTTGATTTTGCATACTTAATTATTGCTCCATCTTTTTCGATCAATTAGTCACATATTGATCAGACACGATTTATAAAATGTAATGCCCGAATTTACCCCAACACTTGTTAAAGTTAGAGTTTGGTTAAAGTGTAACATAAAAACGTAGAGATAAATAATGCTCGACGGATAAATTATGGTGGGGTTTATTTCTAAATCCTAAATTGCTGCATGGCGAATGTGATTTTATTATAATAACATAAATTTTACAAAGGAAATCAAAGTACATAAATTATACGAATATCTTCTAAGTTCACTAGTTAGAATAAGTTCGATTACAATACTTACTAACCAAACTAAACGACAATGAGTAGTATTTTTTCAATCATTGGATTCACTCTCCGGAGATTGCCTCTGTACTAGATCGGTGGTCTTTGAATAGTATGGAAATAGTAAGGGTGGAAAATGAGGAATTTGAGACTTTCTTTGAAGCTTGCACTGTCTTCATGTTTTGATCTTCCTTTTATTCTCTTTCTTACCTCGAGAACACAATCACACACCCCACGTTTCCATTGCTTCAGTCGTGTATTGTGTTTTCTTTCCACACTCATTCGCTTAATGAATTAAATCAAATAAGTCAGTTACAAACTCATATAAGTAGTGGTTAGCTCATGGAGGTGTTAGGAATAAAAATATACTCGAAATAGGAGTCAAAAGAATATCTCTAAGAAGTAGTGATCAGTTATAACCGATTCCTATACAACATATAGGAAAGTATAACATTAATATAGATTATATTAAACATTGATGTCTAACATTATAAACTATAATTAATGTTTGTGAGTGTATTGAAATTAATACTTATTAATAATTGTGAAAAAATTATCATTTTAAGAAATATGAAGATTGACCAAAAAGAAAAAAAGCAAGGTTAATATAAAGAAACGGAGAGAATATATAAATTAATAACGCAGCAAATCATAGTTAGTTTGTCAGTGTTAACCTTTTCTTTTAGTAGGAAAGTAGGTATAGATCAAACTAATCATGCGGAATATCGATATTTCCTCTTAATTAAAACTTTGCTAACTTTGTTTGATTTTAATTTTTTTAACTTCAAATCATTTCGTCAATTAATTTCTCTTACTTAGACGGTGCTATATATGCAAAGAAGTTTGTAGTTAATTATGTCTAGGTATAGTTGAGTTTATTTAATTTCAAGATTCAATATTTCATAACCAAGAAAATGCGTGTGATGCTCTTGAATTTAAAGTTTAATTAGGAATGTGCATACTTACTAAACCCACAGCTTTCTAGTCAAATAATTTATGAATTTAATTTATGATTGTGAACATTATGAAATGAAAGAAAACTAGATATATTCATGTGCGATGTGCACATTAAATACATAATATTTTGTTTTTAATATTATGATATAATAAATTATTTTTATTTTATACATCCAACTATATATATAAATCTAATAAAAATATAATGAAGTACATGAACACAATCTACAAAAATAGAAATTTAATATAAGAAACTCATCTCATAAAAGAAATTTGGTAATTCTAAACATAACCACAAATTTTCTAAATATAACCACTTTATTTATTATATTTCTGTTCACCCTTATAACCATATTTAAAATTATAGCTACAAACTAAAAAATTGTATTCATTAACCGGCCCCATTAACCTAATTTTTAAACATAGCAAAGCCCCCTGGCCGCACCCCCAAAAAATCAGTTCATATTTGCTGAGAGATTATTTGTAATACTCCGTATTTTTCGCACTATTCTATGCTAACTAATTATTTTAATAAGCACGACGAAGAATTAAAGTGCGATTAATATTTAACGGCCTAATTATTAATACTATGTTCGGCCATCTTATTATTATTATTGCATGGATTAGATAAATTAAATTAAGTTAAAGTATTAAATCATAAGAAGTATTGTGCTAGTGAGCTTAATTATTTATTTTTACACATGGGCCCGATTGGAGGAAAATAATAAAGGTCCATTAGAAATGCAAGCATGGAAAATTTAGGGCCCATATCACCTTAGTGTATTTAAATAATCTCATGAGGATTATTCAAGGCCCGATTACATAAATTAAATCGATATAGTACGATTAGTCGAGAATAATTCCGAGGTGAATTCCGAATTACCATGTTAGGCCTTGAATATATTAAGGTTGTGAGAGCATGAACTAATTACCATGTTAGACATTCTAGAAGAAATGTTGTGCTTGGCTACTTAAATAATAGAAGAGCAAATTACTCTTGAAAGGAAAATATGTAGACACAATTATGACTTCTACTACATGCATGCAAGGAAAATACACTAGGACACTCAACCATCACCCCTTCCCCTCTCATGGACGGCTGTCCCCTCTCTTCCACTCCAATCATCTTTCATCTTCCTTTCACTTGTTTGAACACCTCCAACCTCCATTGAAGCTTCAACAATGGCAGCCACCTTCAAACCCACTTAAACCACCTCCATTTTTACAAAAACTTAACCCTCTCACCTTCCTCTTTCTTTTGAACCCAACAACACTCCTAAAATCTAAGTTATCAAAATCGACCAAGGCTGAAAAATTGAGATCCATGGAGCTATATGGTAGATCTAGAAGACCACAAGGAGTAGGAAGCAAGAAGAGAGCAAATAGGGACAAGAAAGAGCCATTTTCGAAGGATTAAAGAAGAGAGCTTAGATCTGTATTTAAACTCTTCAAGTAACCTCTATTCACCCTCTTTAGATCCTTTTAAACACGTTTAGAAGCTTTCAAGTAGGATCAAGAGTCCCCCTGTTGATTTTCAGGACAAATGATGAACTAGGATTGAAGATAAGCATGTTTGATGACCAATCTTGAATATGTTGATTTTTATTGTTGTTATATTGCTTGAATGCATGATATAACTTGAGATCTATGTTTTATGAACATGATATGAGATGTATGATGTCTGAAATTGAGCATACATGTTGATGAATGTTGATTTACCACGGATTTATACTCGTTATTGTGAAATAAGCATGTTGTGGCGAAGTAAGTAAAATGAGCTCTCTCTTTGGTTGTTGCAGATAAGTCAAATGGAACCCGATCAAACTGAAATTTAAATATATTATACTTCAGTGTGTTAGGAAGATTTTAGATTTAGTTTCATGTCAAAATACCATGTGGTTTTAAAGTTATTCTCTCTGAAATAAAATGTGTCATTCTGTATCGCATGTTAAAAATCGATTTTGAAAATACACTTAGACATTTCAGAAAATTCTCAGATTTTAGATATAGGTTTTTAACCTATTATATAGTCTGAATATAAACTTTTAAGTCAATATCACTAGTGGTTCGGTCACAAATATGTTTTTAAGGTGCACCCCTGTTTCAACCCATAGCCAAAACTCCAAGGAAAATCAATCTCCCCCAGTCTGTATCTCCCAAACAAAAAATAATTTTCACGAACCGTCAAATGGAGAATATTCATATTAAAATATAATTTATTTTTATTAAATATCATACCCAAATTCTCTGTACATTTTAATCGGCATCATTTTGAAAACAGCATCACATTTTAGAATTATAACTAGGAAATGTCACTAAGTTAGAAACATAGAGTCATTCACTTGCATTCATATGTTTTTTCTAACTCTAATAAACATATTTTCTCAAATTAAGAATTTTTTTAAAACATGTTGCATTATTAATTGATCACTCATTTACATTTAGAACTAGGACATTAGCATGATTTTAAATTAAACTATTTGCATCACTAGGAAAAAGATATAAATAAATCTATGAGGATACCTGATCAAAAGAGACTAATGAATTATGTGTAATGACTGAAAATACTTGAATTGTTGAGCATGACACGTGGACAATAATTATGCAAGCATGTGATAAATGAAAATGAATGATAATATTATAGACTTCGATTGATGTGTCATATGAAACACACTAAAATGAATAGTATGCTTTGTTGATTGAAATAGCTATTGCATGAAACTACATGAACACCTAGTAATTAAAGGTTAAACAATCTAGGTGTTGGTGATTGTCAAAAAGGAGCTTCAACTAGTGGCACCAAGTGAACCTACACCTCATAACTAAGGTGGACACTACTTTATCCTATTTTTCTTGACTGCTTTCCAAAATAATTTCTAAAATTGAAAATAAATAATTTTGCTTTTGAAAGCGGTGTGTCACCGTTAAATTATTTTGGTGATTTGTAATTATTCTAATGCCACGAGCATTGAGGAGAGATAAGGAGGAGGGACACGATCACCCTCTTGTCGGGAGAAATGGGAGAGATTATGAGGGGGGATGAGTTGTAACCCTCATGCGTGAATCACGCGATTGATATGAGTTTTATGATCGTTGATTGTGAAATACACCACAAATTGAGTGATTATGGATCCATGTGAGTTATTAAATTTGTTTTGAGCATGCATGAGTTATATTTCAATAAAACTCTTGTGCTATGCTTGTGTGCTACGGTGACTACATCATATATTATGTATTTTGTTCTCGGGACACCGTGACCACTAGGTATGCGAAGTACTCAGCCCCTATGCGTGTGTTTCCCTACATGTAGGTACAAGGTGATGGCGGTGGCGGTGGCGGTGGCGGTGGCGTTGTGGTGGAAAGCTAAGAAGGTGGTTCGATTGTGAACCTCATATTAAATGTAATCTTTTGTGTTGTTCTTTGAAACCGTCCTTTATTGTTCTTGTTAATTGACATGTCAATTTGACCTATATTGAGTCAAATATTTTGTAAGCCTATTTATGTTATTTCTTGAAACCTCTTGGATTTGATTGTTTGGCAAGCTTGAATTGTAATTTCTTGTGAACCACTTTAAATTATTCTTATTCGAATGGCATGATCTAGTTGAACCCTTGGAATGATTTAATTCGAATTCACATGGCATGTTCCTTGAGATTAATTGATCCAATTGTTGTTTGGTATCGAGGTCAATTAGGGCTATGTCTTCATACATAGTACCCACTTAATTGTTTATATTGAGTAGTTGTTCCAAGTCGTACTTGGCGTAAGACCCGCGCGGTGGTCATTTTTTAATTCATTCTTTATTATCTATTCTCTACGCTTGCTTGTAAATACATTATTTACTTCTGTTACACTTGTTTTCTTGATTTTCATTTGGGATTAAAACTCCTATCTTTTGAAAATAAAATCAAGTCCTTTGAAAATGTATATTTGCTTCCGCTACTTTTTAATATAAAAGTCAAAAATTATTTTAAACCACTAAAATCCTTAGCGTGCATCGTTTGCATGAGGGTCTGTCGCATATGCTCGGTTTGGGGGCGCGACAACATTGTTCTAAAGAAAACCACAACCCCAGTTATTGATATTGTCATGGATTTCGAAGGGGCTTGAAACAACTTGCTCCCTTGTACACTTTTTTTATGAAACTTGTGATCTTCTGTACAATAACTATATTTTGTGCAAGGGTTGCAAGATGAGACTTAATTTTCAGATTTTCTTTAAGAGTTTGACAAAGGGGTTTTGGGATAAATTAAGGTATATTGTCAAAATTCTTCAAACTTGCAAGAAGGGTTGCAGATTTATGGGAATTTCTTTTGAATTATGATGACCAATTTTTTTCAGAACATAAAATATTCAATGGTGTCTTCAGTTATATTTAATTTCTAATTTGTATTTTTACAGCCAGTTTGCTTACTCTCCATCCACAACCTTTACACCTTTATTCTTTTTCTAATTCCGATATGATCTTTCAGTGTTAATAAATTTGCATGATTTTGTTTATGAAGAAAAAACAATAATTTTTTCCTTATGTGTAGTATGTTTTCAATCATGGCTTTTAGCAGTTTTTTTTTACTGCATTTAGAATTACCCAAAGAAATTATATTGTGTTATATGATAAATTAGCTAGAAAAAATATTTCAAAGAAAAAAGTGACAGATAAAATTTTATTATTTGTTTAATATATATCTTTATTATAATATAAAAATAGTAGATAAAATAATAGAAAAGTGAAACTAATGTTGATTTGATTCCTTGGAAGAGAAAGTGACAAAATCATAATCAAATGTAACTTTGTTTTAGTTGTTAGGAACTAAGTTTTAGTTCCCTCCTTAATTAAATATTTTGATATGTCAAAACTTACTTTAACACTAAGTTTCTAGAGTTCTATCTTGTAATTCTTGTATAGGATTATTCGAGTTGTAATAGAACTTAGGTGCTAAGACCGAGCAAAGGATAGGCTCGAGATTTGAAGAAATGTTCGTGCATGAAACTTAGTTTCACTAAGTATGACCAATGCCTATACTGAGTTTGGGAACTCAGTATAGAGGCTACTATACTGACTTATGAGAAGTCAGTATGAGGGGTGCCCATATTGACTATGAAATGTCAGTATGGAGACCTTATTTCTAAAGCACGTGGAACACAAGACGATTCAAGCTTAGTCAGACTTAATGAAGTATTGAATACTAAGTAAAAGTCAGTACGAGGATGTCCCATACTTGGATTTATTGGACTGAAGCTGAGTCTGACAAGAGCAGTTAGGAAGTACATGAATTTCAACCTTTTCAGAGCATAGCAGAGCAGAACAGACATACCAAAGAATGGGCATGATTGGACGAAATTCTCAATGTCTCTAACGATTGGAATTTCGTGTCTAATGGGCAGAAATTCAAATACCCAAGGATTCTCCTATACATAGGTCTACATTTCAGCCAGAAAATGTTATGAACTCTCAAGCTAAGATAAACCAAAGTTGTGTCCAATGAATTAACATTTTTTCTTATATGTGATAAAATTTATAAACAAAAGTAAAATATAGGATATAATTTATAGAAGTAGAAAAGGTGGAATATAGTTGTCTAAAACTCAATTTTTTGAAATAAAATAACTAATTTTCCCAAGTTATTTATTTATTTAATGAAAAAATCAGCTACCTAGTACGCCAAATAATTGCAAAACAATTTAATTACATGAGTGTATTAGTTTAATTAATTTATTATATTTAAAAATATTGAAAAGCATATATAATTGCTAAAATTAGATTATTCCCAAACCTAATTTATGTTGCAGTATTCTTATATATTTACAAAATCATATTCCAAAAATAGAAATAATTAATACATACTTATATAAATAAGATTAAATGTAATTGTTCCTTTGATTTCATGCCATAATTTAAATTTTAAAATATAAGAAAATTAAATTTAATTATTGCTCTATTTCGTGCCAAAATTTAACATTAACCCATTAATACATTTTCATTAATACATTTTCATTATATTCCTTAATATCATTTATGTTTTTCTAATATACATTTTTTAATTCATTTTTTACTTGTTCAAACGTTAGTTTTTGAACATACCTTAAGTAAAACAATTTAATGGTCCTTAAATATTGGATTTAAAACACTATATTTTTAATATTAGTAAGTTTCCATAATTTCTACAAAGTTATATTTGGAATTGATATTTTGAGCCTGGAATTTTTTAAAGGGATTTCGCTTTTATAAATATATAGATATAGATTATAAGAAATAAGATAAATATATTATTTTATATTTAACATTAAACATGGCACCAATCCCATTAAATAAATTATTGTATTATATATATATATATATATATATATA
>JAPKLW010005467.1:0-20943 GCA_026898455.1 Plectranthus barbatus | reverse complement strand
GCTCTCTGTTTGGTTGCTGCAGGCGGGTCAAAAGGAACTAGATTAAGCTGAAATTTAAATATGTTGTACTTTGATGTGTTAAAAATATTTTTGCCTTGGTTTCATGTCAAAATACCATGTGGTTCGAAATTTATGCTCTCTGAAATAAAATGTGTCATTTTGTGTCGCATGTCAAAAACTGATTTTGAAACTGCACTTAGGAACTTCAAAAAATTCTCCAATTTTACATTTAAGTTGTTAGCACATTATAGAGTCCGGATAAAAAATATCAAGTCACTGTCAAGAGAAGTTTGGTCACAATTAATTTTTAAAGTCTGCACCCTTGTTTCAGTGCGCAACCTAGACTCCCAGGAAAATATATCTCCCCAGCCCATATCTCCCAAAATAAAAATGATTCTCATAAACCGTCAAGTGGAGCATATTCATATAAAGATCTAGTTTTTGCATATGAAATTTCATACTCAATTTTTTTGTAAATTTTAATCGCCATCATTTTGAAAACAGCATCACATTTTAGATTCATAACTAGGAATTTCACTAAGTTAAATAACATAGAGTCATTTACTTGCATTCATATGTTTTTCTAAATCTAATAAAAATATTTTCTCAACTTAAGAATTTTTTTTAAAAATATATTGCATTATTAATTGATCACATTTAGAACTAGGACATTAACATGATTTTAAATTAACTCTTAATGGTTAAAAATACCCTTTTTAATAAAAGATGTAGTGAAAATGCCCTCTTTTATAAACACATCTCAATTATACCCCAAATTTGACTTTTGCTTGACTTTAAAATTTTAATTCCAAAACTAACCCTATATGTATGTCTATTCTATTTTCCTTAACTTAACTGCATTTTCAAAATGGTATCAGAGCCTAGGTGTTTATTTCAAGAAATATTTATATTTATTAGTATTAAGTATTATCCTAACCAAAGGAGGAGACTCATAGAAAAATGAATCCGAACGAATGTTCGAGATGCACAATTTTTAGGGAAATCCTGGAAATGGTACGGGTAAATAAACTAGATTACCAGGATATGCTAATTTACTGGGAGGATAGGTTGAACCATACCATCATTACGGGAATTACCAATGGATGGTGTGATGCAAGATATGTTCGTATATGTCAACTTGGCATAGAATATCATGAGGATATTCAAGCTCAACAAACACGGCATCAACGAAACCATCAATGATGGAATAGAAATGTCAGGAGATCATGCCCAGATTCAGAGAGATCGAGCAGGACTGTTCCAAACTCTCAATGGATCTAAGGGAAATACAAAAGACGGTGCAAAACTACGGCTAGATTTATTCCTATCCAAATCCTATACAGATAAGGATAAATCTTGTTCAACAAGGAAACAAGATATGCACCATATCTTTTCTATATCTATCCAGCTCGAACTGCTCCTCGAGTTCCTCGACCTACACAGCTCGACCCACTTTACCGGACTAGTCTCCTCAACCCACTCGAACTACTTCCTCGAGTTATATTGAGACTACTCCAACAATTCTCCACCTTAGGCTCAATATCACCTCGGCTTGGCACCTCCTATTTAGTTCGACTTCAAGAGTTTGATCAGTTCCAGACAGTACTCAAACTTAGTATTTGGAATAGGCTTTGTAATCATATCCACAGGATTATCGAGAGTATTGACCTTGTGCAGCTCGACCTCTCCGGCTGCAACCACATCTCTTATAAAATGGAATTTCACATCGATGAGCTTAGTTCTCTCATGATGAACATCATTCTTTGCCAACTACAATGCACCTTGATTATCACAAGAAACATTCATCTTTCCTTGATCAATCCCCAGTTCGTTCATGAACCCGAGCAACCACAGACCTTCCTTAATCGCTTCGATCAAGGCAATGTACTCCGCCTCCGTCGAAGATAAGGCAACTACCCACTATAGACTTGCTCTCCAACTAATTGCAGTTCCATACGACGTGAACACAAAACCTATCAATGACTTGTTCGTATCCATAAATCCTGCATAATCTGAGTCTACGAACCCTTCGACTGGGAGCCTTGAGCTCGAACCATAATCCTCGAAGATTAGACCCTTTCCAATCGTCCCACAAACCTACCTGAGGACACACTTCAGAGCAGCCCAGTGCTCTTTCCTAGGTTCGACCATGAACCTACTAACCATGCTGAGAGCATAAGCAAGATCCGGTCTCGTACAGACCATAGCATACATTAATGAACCGACAACACTCGCATAAGGAACACCTCTCATACACTCCCTTTCCTCCTCGTTGAGTTTCCCAGCAGCACTCAACTTGAAATGAGTTGCTAACGGAGTGAGCACGGGAATTACATCCTTCATTCCATGCTTCTCAAGAACTTTCATCAAGTATCCCTCTTGAGATAATGTGAGTCTTCTCCGAGCTCTGTCTCAAACTATTTCCATACCCAGGATCCTTCGAGCACAACCGAGAACCTTCATCTCGAACTCCTGACTCAGAGCTTGCTTCAGTTCAGCTATCCCTTGCTTATCTCAACTCGCTATCAGCATATCAGCTACGTACAGTAGTAGATAAATTTGAGTCTCTATATTTTCACCTCAAAAATATACACATGGGTCGTGTTTGCATCGAACAAAGTCCTGCTGAACCATAAACTTGACGAACCGCCTATTCCACTTCCTTGTAGACTGCTTCAATCCATACAATGACTTCTTGAGAAGACACACCTTCTCCCCGCTACGAGCTTCGTCGAAGCCCTCGGGCTGCGCCATAAGGATTCTTTTCTCAAGCTCTCTGTAAAGAAATGCGGTCTTCACATCCAATTGCTCCAACTCCATGTCGTACCGAGCAACTAACGACAATATCAGCCTTATAGACCTTTGTTTCACCATTGGTGCAAACACCTCGCCATAATCCACACCTTCCCGTTGCGTGAAGCCTCGAGGAACTAGTCTAGCCTTGAATCTAACCCTAGAAACCTCCTGTTTCTTCTTGAAGATCCGCTTAAAGCTAACTTCCACCAACTCCCAGGTGTTATTCTTCTTCAAGGAGTCCATCTCCTCCTTCATGGCATCGGGCCATATGAGCCTCTCCTTACAAGTTATGGCCTAGGTACAGCTCTTTGGCTCAGTATCATCAAACTCTACCTCTTTCGCCATAACAAAGGCATATGCTACGACATCAGCATATCCGAATCGAGTGGGAGGGCTTATCTGCCTTCGTTCCCTATCTCTCGTGAGATTATAATCTTGAAGTGCACCTGACCCTCGAACGACCTCGATCTCCCCATCCACCTGAGATGCACTCTTCGACCCACTGGTTGGCTCCACCTCAATCTCAGCACCTGATCTATCTCCTTCGACCTTGTCAGACTGTTCCTCCAAAGCACCACCTTGTTTCTTAAGAATATTTTCCCGTTCCTCGGCCCCCTTATCCAGATCTCCAACCAGCTCCTATTTGAACGTCACATCCCTGCTAATGATGCACTTTCTCACATCCGGCTCGAGACACCATAACTTGTACCCTTTCACTCCTTCGGGGTACCCAATAAATATACATTTCAATGCCCTCCTCACAAGCTTATCTCCTTTGATGTTCGCATAAGCCACGCAACCAAAGGCTCTAAGGTTGCTAAAGTCCGGAGGATGGACAGACCATATTTCTTCCGGTGTATTGAAACTTAGTGCAGTCGAGGGGCACCGGTTGATCAAATAAGCTGCAGTAGTCATTGCTTCTGCCCAGAATGACTTGGGTAACTTTGCACCGAACGGCATGCACCTCGTTCTTTCCAACAATGTCCGATTGTACCTCTCCGCCAATCCGTTCTGCTGAGGTGTTCCAGCCACTATTTTGTGCCTCGCAATACCATGCTTCGAACAGTACCTCTCGAACTCCTTCGAGCAATACTCAAGGCCATTGTCAGTTCGCAGTGTTTTCACCTTCCTTCTAGTCTGATTTTCGATCAGCACTTTCCACTTCTTGAAGGTCTCTAAAGCATCACTTTTATTCTTCAAGATGTAGACCCACACCTTCCTTCAGTGATCATCAATGAGGCTCATGAAGTACCTCGCTCCTCCATTCGAACTGACCTTTGAACGACCCCATAGATCTGAGTGGATGTAGTCCACTGTTCCTCGAGCTCTCTCTCAGCTACTCCAGATCTTGCTTCGATAACTCCTGCAGCCCCCTCTCACTAACGTGACCGAGTCACCTGTGCCACAGTACTAACTTGTCAACCGTCACTATCGAAGCCTCCCCGATCAGCGTGCTCCCCATCAGAGTGTAAATAGCATTCCTTTGAGCTCCTTTCATCAAGACCATGGATCCTTTGCACACCTTCAAAGTCCCAGCTTCCATCTTGATCGTGTAACCCAGTTTGTCAAACATCCCCAAAGAGATCAAGTTTCTCTTAAGCTCCGGAACGTACCTTACAACTCGAAGTACCCTTTCTGTATTATCGTGCATCTTAATCCTCGCCGAACCCATTCCAACTACCTTGCATAGTTTATTGTTACCCAGAAGAACACTCGAGTTCTCCTGCTCCTTGAACCCTTCGAGCCATGACTTATTAGGTGTCATGTGGAATGTACAACCTGAATCCAATATACAATCCCTCTCCGAGCGCTCATTCAAAATCACCGATGCCTCTCCAAAGTCATATTCTTGCTCAGCAACAGCTACATCCGCCTGCTGCTTCTGCTCCTACTTTGTGTGCCTCTCCGGACAATCTCTTTTGATGTGTCCCTTCTTTTGACAGAGAAAGCACTTGACCTTTGGCTGTGATCCTGGGTTTGGCCTCGACCTTGACCTCGAACTTCCCCTGTTGGAGTTTTTCATCTCCGGTCTTCCCCAAGCCGCTCTAGCCACCAAGCCTTCTACTTGAGTGTTCTCTCGCTCCTCGTTCTTCTCATTAACCTCCTTCGAACTTAGAGTAGACTGGACCTCATCCATGGTCAATGACTCTCTTCCATACATTAAGGCTTCCTTGAAGTTCGAATAATTCTTTGGCAGCGCACTCAACAACATCAATGAGTGATCCTCATCTCCTATCGCCACATCAATATATGCCAGATCGAGGATCAACTTATTGAACTCGTCAAGCTGCTCGTTGATCGGTCTTTCCTCTTACATCTTAAACGAATACAACGATTGTTTAAGATAGAGCCGATTTGCCAGGGATTTCTTCATATATAAGGATTCTAGTTTGATCCATACTTCCGCTGCCGTTTTCTCCTTCGACACCTTCCTCAGCACTGTATCTCCGAGACTCAGAATCTGCGCACTATGCACCTTTGCCATTGTATCTTTCTTCTGTTGTTCCGTCATTGTGTCAGGTAACCCAGCCTCTCCCTTCAAGGCACCGTCCAAGCCTTGCTGCACAAACAGCGCTTGCATCTTCAACTTCCACAAACCGAAATCATTCAATCCCGTGAAATGCTCCACCTCGAACTTGGCTGAACCCATCGCAATCCTTCTCTATTCACGTTCACTGCACCAATTTGTTGTGAATTAAAGCGATTGCGACACAAATAACTAACAGAAAATACAAGAACACAAATAATTATAGTGGTTCGAGCTATGCTCTACGTCCAATCTTGAAGCCTCTTCGGTGATGATATTATTATGGTGAAGAAAATACAAAGTATGACAATTACAATTGGTGGGGAGCAGGGGTATTTATAGGGAGATATTCCTAATCACATAAGGAATATAAAACCTAGATATGCTAAGATATATCTAAATTTAAATAGATTTATTTCTATCCAAATTCTATACTGGTAAGGATAAATCTTGTTCAACAAGGAAACAAGATATGCACCATATCTTTTCCATATCTATCCAACTCGAACTGCTCGACCCACTTTACCGGACAAGTCTCCTCGACCCACTCGAACTACTTCCTCGAGTTATATAGAGACTACTCCAACAATAGTAGATAATAATAGTATAAAAAAACACATAACTTTTATTGATAAAAACAATTTGCAAAATAAACTGATTTCTTTTAAAAATAAAATAAATGAAAATAAACTTTAAATAAATTCTTAAGTCATCATCACCTCTTTTATCCAGAAAAATTTAATAACACAATAATAATCATATTTATTAAAGCTATATAATTATACAAATAAAATATGTAGCCCGGGGCTAAATGATGACAAATATAATTGTAACATGTGCAGCCCGTTGGCTAATAAGTATACTTATATATAAGAGTATAACAAGTATTAATAATATTTGGCACACAAATATCTTCGCCTTGATTGTGAACTTGACTTAGAAATCATGCAAATTAGTTAGTTCCTCGAGCCACCATAATAATAATAATAACAATAATAATAATAATAATAATAATAACAATAATATATTATCATAAAGTAATTGAATCAAAACAAACAATAATTATGAAAATAACTAGAATTGAACAAGTGAATTGCACGAAAATATATATTTGAAACTTTAATATAAGTAAACATATTTATTTTGAAATTTATATTTTTATCCAAATAAACTTATTATAATTTCTATTTAACATATTTTTAAAAAAATACTAAATAAGGATATACTTATAAGTGAATAACAAAAAATAATATTTTGAAATGGAAGCTAATATATACTAAATAGCATCAATACATATGTAGATATATTAAATTCATTATATGTTAACTGCTTGATTTTGAGATAGTTTTACCCAATTATGATATTATAATCTTCGTAGCTTATCTATATATTACATGCTTTTAATGAAAGGGTATAAACCCTAAACTATGAAGTTTTTAGAACATAAATTTGTGTGCAGAAAAATCATTTTTCGTGAAAACCTAAAATATGAGTAAATGAGCACAATAAATAAAACTATAATAATTGGAAATGTGATTTCCCCACAACCAATGAACTAATAATTGCAAAAATAAAATAATGAATTATTTGGTATTTTTTATTTAGTTTAGACCCTTTTTCAAAAACTTGGTAGTGAAATGTGTGGGAACTCTTTTTGTATAGTATATAAAATGTAGAAATATTGTTATATTATTTATTTAAATGTATAAGTTAACTCCATGCAACACTGAGAAAATAAGGATTTAGTTTTTGAATTTATATTATGATATTTGATTTTAATATAGATGTTCATGTGCAATAAATTAAATATGGTAAGTCTTTTTCTTCTTTTTCATTTTTTTACAATTATTCTTTACAAATAACCATTCTAGGAAATAACCTTAAGTAAAGCATATATAAAAAAAATCACTAAATATGACAATTATTTCCTTTCACTTTACTATGCTAACTGCAAAAATTCTTTTATTTTGGAAATAAATTCTGCCCTTTTTATTTGTGTCAAAAGATTTCTTTACTCATTTCAATTTTTATGAAAGAGAATAGCTTTTCAAATCTAGTTAATAGGGCTTCTATCACCTCTCCATGTCATGGGCAAGGTGCTCATCACATATTGCGGCAGATAGAGTTTGTAATTGTGGGAGCACAATGGAGTTGTTAAATGAATACATCATTGCCGCGACTTTGTGAGAGGAACATTCATGCAGTTTTCTCCGTTCCTTTCATTCGATTGCTCCTTTCCGTGGGGAGTGAACGGCTTGTAGAGACATGCACCACAGTCCATGCCACAGCTCCTCTTCTTCTTCTCTTGCATTTCTGATTCCAATTTTTTGCTTTTCATGAGTTGCTGTTTGTTTTTCCATGATTATGGAGTTGACTGTCATTTCTGAAGACCCACCCCTGCTCTGGATTCTAACGGAACGTCCTCAATCAAGCCTAGATCTTCCGATGCCTAGAACATGGCTGCTGCAGACGGAGTGACCAGAACAGATGAATATAATCTCCCTGCAGATGAAGCTATTATAAAGTTTGAGAGACCATACTAAAGGTCACATAAAATAAAGGTTACAAAACCTTTCAATTTTCTTCACTTTAATTTTAATAAAAAATTTCAACAATCCCCCACATGAGGAAATTTGGAAAAGAAAGATGATCAAGTTCAGCAGATGAGTTCGGCATAGGATAGGTAGGTGTAACCGTTTGAACCTTTTCTTGTAAAACATATCGGCTTTACTAGCTATCAGTAGACGCTATTTCCTTGAGCTGGTCCGCTGCTTATGTAAATGATGATATGCTTTATACAGGATTCTCCCTAACATACTTTAATTCTCATTGTTATGTTCATTCATAGCCTTGAGAGGGTCTAAGAATTGAGCCTCAGAAAATTCTCTTCGAAGAGGCTACACTTCTCTCTTACATATTTGATTCTTTAGGGAGCCCGTACTACCTTACTCAACTTATCGATGCATAAGATTATTAAAAGCCAAATGCTTAACCTTTTTCTTTCGGTGTCACTTTCATTAGGGATGGTAACCCCACAGTGATCTATGAGTCATTTTAAAATTAGGTTGCCCCATTGAACCTAGATCTTGGGATCTCCATTCAACAAGTTTGGGTTTCTAATCACAAAAAATTATTAGCTATTTAGAACAACTAATAACATAGTGGTAAATGAAAATTGTCGATCCAACGAGGAATGAAATAACGAAAAATCTCTAGTACTGAAATATAGCTTTTGAGAGTAATTGTTTAAGTATATAAAATTTCAAAACATGTTTAAAAGACTATTAAAAACTAAAATAAGATCAAATTTGGAAAATTTTAAAACAAGACAAGAAAATTGGAACGATATTTAAATTAGATTCAAAGATTCAGATTCTAGAGATTTTATTGCAAATAAAAAAAGTAATGCAAATCCAATGGTGTGATAGTTTACAAAGTTGATTATCGAATGTCTCTATCCTCTCGATCTCAAGATTCATTCTATAACACAAAAAAATCCACAAATTTATTCCTATGATCAAATTCTTTCTTTTTAAGACAAGGATTATTAATCATACTATGAAATTCTTTTCTTATTAACAATAATCACCTTTTAAGTCTCAAATTGATTAAGTAGCAACCTCAATAAGTGGCCAACAAATCCAGATTGAGGATCAAACACAAAATTTCATAAACCTTGAAAAGAAAGGAATTTGATCGAATTAATCTAAAACATGCAGTCAAGATAGTATTTATAACCCTAGAATATGATAATTAAATTAGTTCATCATAATCATAGCTAAAGAAATTATGAAAAGATAAAACCTGAAATAAACTTGCATTGATTAAAAAGCGTCGACTGACGCAAGTCAGTGTCAGTCGACAAAATTTCTTGCGCTAGCTGATAAGCAAATATTTCTACTCACATATTGTGTTATTTTCTTGTTTCTTTTATGATTTTTAGTTTGTTTTCTTGAATAAATTGAGCACGAGTGTATTTTGGAGAGTATGATGCTTGTGGTGCAAAGTCTTGTAGGAAAAATGAAGAAAAAGTGTAAAGTTGGTCAAATATTACCATTTTTGCCACAAATCATTTGTTTCAACCGACGGGGTGAAAATGTCGACCGACGAGCAGAGATGATTTGTGTCGACCGACACAACCTTTGTGTCGGTCAACGCAAGGCTATCGACGTAGGTGGAAGTCAGGGCTTCAAGGGATCGAGAATGGAGTTGCACGTCGTCCAAAGCAGAGTCCATGTCGGTCGACGCGCATGTTTTTTAGCGGATTTTCGCACGTTTTGAAGATTTTGAATGTGGGCAAGTTTTGAGAAGAAAATACAAAGGTTTATCAATTCCTACCTTTCAAGAGCACAACCCTAGCTCTATATAAACTCTAGTTTGGCTCATTGTTAAGAGTTTAAGTTAGAATTCCCAGTGTTTGAGTTTTAATTTATTTTTAGTTTTCAAGTTTTAAATGGCTGGAACCACAACTTTATTTTACGTGTACTTTTTCTTTCCTCCATCTTTAATTTTCAATGCAATATTTATTTTCTAATTCAATGTCTAGTTTTACTATGCTTGGCTAGAATCTTAATCAGATTCTAGGGTTTCTCCATCTATGAATACATGCTTTCATTCAAATTCTTCAAACCATAAATTGGTTTAAAATATTTGATTTTATTTCAAATCTATTTTCAATAGAAGGATCGAGAGATGAAGGTTGTAATAGGTTCTTGTTTTTAATTGATTGACCGAGAGGTGAAGGTACTGTAGGAAGTGAGAGTTTAATATAATTGATTATCTGTCCAACAAAGAAGATTTCATTTGTAGGAATTGATCTATTTTTTAAGAGATTGATTAACTTGTGTTTTTGAGACCGAGATGAGATAATCACTAGTTACTAATGTAGGGTTAATTGCCCAACAAAGGAGTTAATTCAACTTTATCTAGATTTTCCACCAAAAATACCTTTTATGGGATTGAATTATTTGTTTCTCACATGTTGATCAGATTGGTAGATTTCCCTAGAATCTGTGCTTTTATATATTTGAATTTCTTTTAATGTTAATTTCATAAAACCAAAACACCTCAAAATTGGATTTGCCCAAATAAAAGACCGAAAAACTATACTCAGTACATGATTTACCCTCGTTGTAATATCTCTGTGGGTTCAACAAACCTGCGGGTTGATTATAAATTTATTTGCCTTGTGCTATAATCTATGTGCAGATTTTGCATCGATCAAATTGGCGTCGTTGCCAGGGATAATTAGACGGTGAATTGTTACTGTTTTATTCGAGGTGTTCTGGATTGGGTATTAGTTTTCTATTTTTTTTTTGTTTTCGCGTGTGTGTGTCTTTGTGTTTATTTCGACCGGCGTAGTGTTCGCATCGGTCGACGCAGAAACCTTTCACATCAGTCGACACATCCCTTGTATTGGTCGACGTGCTCTAATTTCTTCCCCTCTTCCTACGCAGGTTAATGAACATGCGAGCCAAATGGAAAACACTCAAGGCTTTTGTTCCCGAAATTGAAGCAGCCTGCAGAAAAAACAAAAAGAAGAGATATCAGAGAATCCAGAAGCCCCATTGCAGAATATGACTCCCAATGAGCAGAGGCAGTTCGTGAATGAGGTGCAACAACTGAGAGCACAACTCCAAGCAGCTCAAGCAACTCAGGCAGAACATGATGCAAAATTGGCAGAGTTGGATGCAACAAGAAAAAATGGGAGAGAAATTGTGGAACGATAGAGGTCTATCTTGGATCGTTTCCTCCCACGACAGGTGGAGCTTGGATTTAGAGTGCGCATTGACGCCAACAATTTTGAGTTGCGAACTGGCCTGATTCAGATGGTGCAACAAAATCAATATGCAGGGAGAGCCGTCGAAAATCCATACACACACCTCAATCAATTCATCGATGTATGTAATAAAGTGGCGTTACAAAAAATGGAGATTGTTGTTGACGGTCTTTCTAGCATAAGGCTCTTCAAGATTCTTCCAAAGGCATTGTGCATTCTTCCAAAAGCTTCTGAATACCACTTTGTTAGGGTTAATACTACCAATCTCAAATCATCAACCAAGGAACACAAGCAACAATTAACTAATGAACCAAACAAAAATAGACACGTACAATGATTTTTAGCGTGGAAAACTCTCTAATGAAGAGAAAATCAACAGGACCCTTAGGCCCCTTAATCATTCACTATATTCAACAATGCTGAGTACACCCAACTCCTCTCTAGATCAACAAACTAGAGGTTCACCAATATTCATCAAGATAAAATGCATAAGATCTTGATACTACAACAAACCCATCAAGATTGAACACATAACCTTCACAAATAACGAGAAACAAGATGAGAAAAAAAACTCAACCCAAAGTACTGCAACCAATTCTCCCACAAGAAGACTAACTTAGAGTGCTCAAAATCAGATCACCAGCGTCCAAAATAAAGCCGAGGGAGTCATGAACGTGTTGTCAAAGTTTTGGTGACTATCCAACGGTTTAAACTGTGACAATCAACACTACTTTGCGGATGCTACAGTGAATTCCGGGAATAAGGGTTTTTACTCCTTCCAGTTGACTTACAAACTCCACACACATGACTTCTTTTTAGTATTTCAATTTTATTTGAAGCACCAATGATTTATGAACCTTTATTATTTCAATTTTTATGCAGACACGTTACATAAAATTGGTAACACAAATGGTACGGTTCTAAGGGAAATGGAGTTGGTGAATGCAAACAATATAAGAGCATTTTCAATCTATTACATAAAAGATTCAAACATCTTCAATCCAAGACTTCGATATAGAATTTGTATTGATAGAGAGCTTTTGCAATTAAGTTCGTCTTTTGAATTTGATTGACAACTAAACTAATTATTAAACCATCATTTCAAATTTGAATATATATTAATTATGTAATAAAAACTAACTCATGGAAGCATGGATCCATTTATTTTTTATAATCGAATAATACAAGTACAACAATATTTTAGATATTTCTTCTTCATTACTTTTAATTATTTATTTATGACATTACATATATATAAATCCCCTGCATGCTGCTACAAAATCCATTTCTTCAACATAATCTCTCATTACTCCAGCCTGCACAACAAAGCAACACAAAAAATCGAATCATCAAAATGTTAATTTGTTTTGTTTTAATAAATATAAATAAAAATATTTAGAATATAATATGCATAATACATACTTAAGGCAATCAAATGCAGGGAAAATGGCCATGTAAGGAGCGTCGACGGAACATTCTTTAGGGAGTCCGGCCATCCTCTTATAGTCGATATCAGGATGAAGGGCCCCCATAGACTGCAGGCATGTGCAGGCAATCTGTCGGTCCACTGTCGACGATATGTAGCTGTGGAGGCTTTTCACTCCATCGCAGCATTTGCCGATGGGGCCTTGCCTAGTCATGTATGGTTCGCATGAGAACAGGTTTTCCAACACCACATCACAATTTATCTTTGCCTCGCCGCCGCGTGGCACGACCACCGCGATCAGCACTGCAGCAATGAGAACTGGCTTCATCATTCCGGCCATTGGTTTAGGGATTTGGTGGGAGATGATATCAAAGTTTGTATTGTAGTTTGCTTCTTGTAGAAATGCAATTTTATTGCCATGTTTATATATAGAATTGTTTGGCCCATTTTTGGGGTTTGTTTTGTTACGAAATAATATTTGATGTGTAATTTTGTATATTTTAGTTTGTTGATGTGTGTTTGTAACGTCCTAATTTTGTGAAATAAAATAGTAGATAATAATAGAACAAAAAGAACACATAACTTTAATTGGTAAAAATAACTTGCCAAATAAACTGAATTATTTTAAAAATAAATAAAGAAAAATAAACTGTAAATAAATTCTAAAGTCATCATCACCTCTTTTATCATGAAAAATGTAATAACCAAATAGTAATTATATTTATTCAAGCTATAATTATACAAATATAATATGTATCCATGGCCAAATGATGACATATATAACCAATCGCTTAATATATCGTAACATGTGTAGCTGTTGGTTATAGTATACTTGTATAAAAGTATAACAAGCATAAATAATATTTGGCACGCATATGTTTTCGCCTTGACTTTGAACTTCACTTGGAAACCTTGCAAATTAGTTACTTTCTCGTGCCGCCTAAATGATAATAATAATAACAATAATAATAATAATAATAATAATAATAATAATAATAATAATAATAATGATAATGATGATGATGATATGTTATCAAAAAATTAATTGAATCAAAATAAATAATAATTATTAAACAACTAGAATTATACAAGTGAATTGCACGAAAATATATATTTGAAACTTTAATTTAAGAGAACAGATTTATTTTTAAAACTAAATTTTTACCAAAATAAAATTATTATATATCTATTTAACATATATTATAATTTTATTTAAAAGATTATATAAAGAACACTAAATAAAGACAAACTTATAAAAATGTTAATTGTATCAATCTAATTAATACGCAAAATTATTAATGGACTAAAAGATTATATATTCTAAATTGCATCTATAATATATGTAGATATATTAGCCTAAAGCCAAAAATTTTAAAATAGTTAATATATTTTTTTAATTTTTAAACTAATTAACATAATTTTAATTTTTAAATTAATTATCAAATTTTTTTAATTTTTAAAATAATTAAACAGGTCATTTCGGGTCAGTTTCGTGTCGACACAAAAATAAACAGGTCGGGTTCGGGTTGAGATTTCTGACCCGCAAAAATATACGGGTCGGGTTCGGGTTGGCGTGTCGCTTGTTAATATCAGGTCACAACCCGACCCGCCAACCCGAACCCAACCCATTTGCCACCCCTATTTGGTATATTTCAATTAGTTTGGACCGGTTTTTCAAAAACTTGGTAGTGAAATGCGTGGGAACTCATTTACTATAATAAATAAAATATAGAAAAATTGATTTATTTTTTATTGAAATGTATAAGCTAACTCCATCCAACACTGCGAAAATAAGTACTCCATCCGTCCCGGCTGAATTTTCCTGGGTTGACCGGACACAATAACCAAAGAGTGTGAATGTAAAGTAAGTTGAGTGGAAATAATAATTTATTGTTGAGTGTGAAAAAGTTGCCTTTTTAAGTAATGGGACAATTGAGGTTGGACGTACGAAAAAGGAAAATAGGACAATTGAGGTGGGACGTAGGGAATATTAATTTTTTGAAATTATATTATGATATTTTATTTTAATATCGATTCAATAAATTAAATATGGTAGGTATTTTTCTTCTTTTTCATTTTTTTCAATTAATTGTGACGAACAACCGTTCTAAGAAATAACTGTAAGCAAAGCATATATTAAAAATTCACTTAATATGAAAATTATTTCCTTCCACTTTACCTTCCACTTTACTATGCCAACCGCAAAAATTCTTTTATTTTAGAAATAAAGTCTCCCCTCTTTATTTGATCTAAATGATTTCTTTACTTATTCTTCACTTTTTATTAAACAGAATAGCTTTTCAATTATAGATAGAAGAGTTTCCTATCAATTCTCTATGTCACAAGCAAGGCAATGTGCTTTCAAGGGCGGATCCAGAAATGTATAATTGGGGATACAGTTTATTTATAAAATTAAATTGGGGGTACATTATAAAAAATATATATATAAATATATAATAATAAAAAAATATATATATATATATATATATATATATATCTAATAGTAATAAAATAAAATTTTGGGGGTAGAAGTGTACCCCCATTTTATAACATAAGTCCACCCCCGGGTGCTTTGACTACTACATCTCGAATAGGGAATCTAATATAATTTTTTTGGGCAGATAGATTTTATGACGTTGCCGTTCCTATTATCGTGGGAGCATGTTGGAGTTATTAAATGAATACTTCATTGCCGCGACTCTGTAAGAGGAACCCATCCATACAGTTTTCTCCTTTCCTTTATTCGATTTCCGTCATTTTCTTCGCAATTTTTCATGCATCTCCGAACTCCTACCTTGAGTGCACGAGTTTCGAGGTCGCTGTGTATCCTTGGGGAGTGAACGACTTGTAATTACGTACACCACAGTCTGCGTAAATCAGTGGCGGAGGCAGGATGTGAAGGCCGTGGGGGCTCCAATGACCATTTATTCCATAAAATTATCGTTGCAATTAGTCATATTAACATATATATTCATAAGTTTTATTTGAAATCTAATTCATTTCTTGTATGTATATTCTTCATGAAATTGAGTAAAATGTAAAAAATCTATAATCATAATAACTATAAAAATGAAAAAACACTTTATAAACTAAAATTAATCTAAATAGATTACTAAAAGAAATAATAGAAAGAGTAATCTCTAACTTCCAAATTATTTGGTTTCTGTAGGGAAATATATTTCTTGTATTTCACTCAAATAATTTAATGTACAGAGAAGGGTATATATAGGAGAGAAAACAAATCTAAGGAAATCTATTCTAGATATGTACAAAAGATATGAATATATCTATTATATTCTAACACCCCCCCACAAGCGAAGACGGAGGTGAAAGTCGGAGCTTGTTGCAGAAGTGTTCGAAGAGTTCTCTGGACAAACTCTTTTTGAAGATGTCAGCAATTTGATCCTCAGACTGAACGAACTTGGTGCAAAGCTTGTCGGAAGCCACGAGCTCGCGAACAAAGTGATAGTTAATGTCGATGTGCTTGGCCCTTTTGTGAGATACCGGATTCTGAGCAAGAAATAGAGCAGATGCATTGTCTGAATACAGTATTGGCGTCGACATTTGATCCACTCGCAGTTCACGTAATAGGTTTGCTATCCATTGCATTTCAGATGTTGTATTTGCAATGGCACGATGCTTCGACTCACAACTGGACCGGGAGACCGTTGGCTGCTTCTTGGCACTCCAAGAGACTAGGTTCGGATCAAGGAATATGGAATAACCATAGGTTGATCACCGTGTGTCTGGACAGCGAGCCCAATCAGCATCGGAATAACCACATATGTGAGGACATCCCGGAGTGAACATTAATCCAAAGCGCACAGTACCCTTCACATAGCGCAGAATGCGCTTGAGAGCCTGAAAATGCTCAATTGTCGGATTTTGTTGATACTGACTCATGGTGTTGATCGAATATGCAAGATCCGGTCGAGTAACGGTAAGATACTGTAAGGCGCCGAGAATAGAGCAAAATAGAGTTGGATCTTCAAAAGAAGGCCCGTCGGCCGTAAATGTCACACCGGGAGCTAAAGGGGTGGAGACAGGCTTTGCATCAGTCATCTTTGCACGTTGCAAAATCTCCAAAGCATACTTAGTCTGCGTGAGATACAAACCAGAGGAAGAGTGGAAGGCTTCAGGACCAAGAAAATACCCAAGTTTGCAGAGGTCTTTTGTGCGAAATTCTGAGTTTAGTTTCGACATGAGGACAACAATGGCGTGTGAGTTATTTCCTGTGATGATAATATCGTCCACGTACACCAATAAGTATATAAGATCTGACTTCCGAGTCAAAACAAATAGGGAGGTGTCGGCGGAGCTGCATAGAAAACCGAGAGATAATAAGAAGGTCCGGAAGCACTGGTACCAAGCTAGGGGCGCTTGCCGGAATCCGTAAATTGCCTTGTTTAGGGAACAGACGTAAGTCGGATGGTGAGAGTCAATAAATCCTGGAGGCTGCTCCATGAAAACCAATGTAGATATAATTCCATTCAGGAATGCATTCTTGACATCCAATTGGTGAATCGGCCAAGAGCGCATTACTGCCAAGGCGAAGACGATGCGAACTGTTGAAGCTTTCACTACTGGACTGAAGGTGTGAGTGAAATCGAACCCAGGGACTTGGCTAAAACCCTGAGCAACTAGCCGAGCTTTATAGCGATCAACTGAACCATCTACTAGCAACTTGGTCCGGAAAACCCATTTTGAGTCGACGACGTTTGCATTCGGAGGCCGTGGAACCAACGTCCCAGTATTATTCTTGGAAAGGGCCGTGAGCTCCTCATGCATCGCATGTGTCCATTTGGGAATTTTAAGTGCAGATTTGATACCACGCGGTTTCGGCAAAGCAGCAGAAACAGAAAACACAGAAACCAGATTAATGTCAATCGGATAACGGGGTTTAAAGATCCCCGATCAAGCACGAGTCTGCATGGGGTGTCGAGGAGCTTGGAGATTCGGCTGAGGAGGTGGTTCAGCCGGTTGAGGTGGTTTGGCGGGTGTAGGGTCGATAGGATTGGGAGGCGAAAGTGCGTCGGATTGTGGGGGGGCCGTAGGGTTAGGTTCCGTAGGGCAAAGAATGCATGGTGGTGCGGAATTTGGTGAAGGGACGATAGATGGGGCAACGGAGGAAGAATTCTTGAAGTACTCGGTGAGAGAGAGACGAGAGACAGATGTAGAGGGACTTTTGGTAGAGAACGGGAAGGAATGCTCATCAAAACGTGCATGACGAGTTATGTATACCCGATTTGTAGCTTGATCTAAACAACGAAACCCCTTATGATTCGTGCTATAGTCGATGAAGATACAGGGTACACTACGAGGTTCAAATTTGTGTTTGGTGTAGTCACGTAGGCAAGGGAAAACCCTACAACTAAAGGTGCGAAGAGAGGTATATGACGGTTTGGTGTGGAAGAGGAGCTCGAAAGGTGAGCTGTTGTTTAGGAGAGGAATGGGAATGTGGTTTATGATATGGACGACAGTACTAAAGGCTTCTACCCAAAGGGAAAGAGGAGAGGAGGAATGAAAGAGTAGGGAAAGACCCATTTCCGTAATATGCCGATGTTTACGTTCTGCTCTACCATTTTGTGAAGTGTATAGGGACAGGAAATTTGGTGAAGAATTCCAGATTTTGCAAGGTGAGTTCTAAGTCTAGAGTTAGTGAATTCAGTACCCCCATCACTTTGAAACTTCTTAATTTTCCGTGAAAACTGATTTTCGGCAAACACATGAAAATTAAGAAAATTTTTTAAAAAGTCTGATTTTGCACGTAAAGGGTAAAACCAAGTGAAGTGAGAAAAATCATCGATAAACACAGCATAATAACGAAAACCAGATTTTGATTGAACAGGAGAAGGACCCCAAAGATCGCAGTGAATGAGATCAAGTACATTAAAAGCACGTTTCTCAGATAAAGTCTGATTTTGGCTAACTGACAGGAAGTACATAAATTATCATTTGACACTGAAGAAGACGAGGAAAGAAGACTAAGCTTAGAGAGAATACTGATGACTTTGGCAGACGAGTGACCTAGACGACTGTGCCACACCTCGTAAGACGCGCGAGGAGGGCTGGACGGCGAAGTTGCAGTGAGGGCAGACACGGATTTGTGAAGGACATACAACCCATGCTTACGCACGCTGGTGGCAACAATCTTTCCGGTTTCCCGATTCCGAATCTGCAGTTGCGAATCAGTAAACAACACATCAACAGGATAATCATGCGTGAGTTTACTAACTGAAATAAGGTTCTTAGTAATTGAAGGAACCACAAGAACACGACGTAAAGATAAAGAATCAGAAATAGGCAAGGAGCCTGTATGAGTAATACGAAGACAAGCGCCGTTACCAACGGCGACATGATCAGATCCTGAATAGTCAGAAACATCGTTGAGAGATGATGTATCGGCAGAGATATGCGCAGAGGCACCGGTGTCCACATACCAATCTGCAACAGGAGACGAAGAGACATAACACTGGGCTGAGAAAACCTCGGCTAGTTGAGCCGATGGCGGCAGATGCATTGATCGAACATAAGAGCGATCAAAGCATTTTGGGCAATCAAACACGTCGTGGTCGATCTGTCTGCAAAAGGAACACCAAGGTGGGCGCTTTTTCTTATCCACCATTGGAACGAACCCGATTGCGATTAGGGTTAGGTTTGCCAGCGTATTCATGCGGTTTAGAAGAGGCATGAAAGGCGACCGGCTACGGCGATGGGGAAGATTCAGCGCCATAGAGGAAGAGCTCGTGACTAATAGCACAGGCGAGGAGAACGTCGAAACCCAAAAGCGGATCCTGAGCCATCTGTGCGGCAGTGAAAGTAGAGTAGGAAGGATCTAAACCCCGAAGAAACCAATGTGACTTGTCAGAATCATCGATGGGGCGATCGATGGCCAAAAGCTGATCGCTCAATCCATTGAAGCGACGGCTGAAGTTGGCAATGGAGAGATCACCTTGTTTGATAGAGAGGAGATCATCTTTCAAACTCAACTCGCGAGCCTTTGAACGATGGCTGTAGGCGCGAGATAAAGAAGTCCAAACATCATGAGACGTTGAGCAACCGATGATGACCACCATGGACTCTTCAGTGAGAGTCGAAACAAGAAATTTCTTAATCAATTGATCACGTGAATACCACTCAGAGAACTTCAGGTTGGGAGGAGCGATGGCACCAGCGTCAGAGGCAGCGAGAAGGTGCGGCGGGGCAGGGATCGAACCATCCACATATTGCATGAAATCTTGAGTAATAAGAAGTGGTTCGATCTGAGCGTGCTAAAGAAGATAGTTGTCGGAGGTGAGTTTGATGTTCACCATATGAATGATAGTTGAAAGAGGTTGCGTCGGGAGATCACCATGGTCGACGGCAGCCATGGCGATGTGGAGAGGGGCGACGGCTAGGGTTTGGAGAAATTTAGGGTTTTAGCCTAGGGTTAGGCTGATACCATGTAGGGAAATATATTTCATGTATTTCACTCAAATAATTTAATGTACAGAGAAGGGTATATATAGGAGAGAAAACTAATCTAAGGAAATCTTTTCTAGATATGTACAGTCGATAGGGAGATCATACGGTGTGTAGGAGATCACAGAAGATCGTATGGATCATTTGACCTAGCGAGATATAAATAGTCATCACAGCTGAGACAGTCCCAGGATAGACTGTCAGTGGAGGCTACAGCATATGCGAATAAGCATCTTATCTTGGATGTCTTGGTATGCTGGTGTGGGACACACATTGATGAGGACCTAAGTCGAGATCGATTCTTTTATTTGACATTAAAAGAATCTAGATCTCTATGATTCGATGAGATCTTAAGCCTATATGAAGATACAGAAGTATACATGGATTGTGTATCACTTTGAGTTGCAGAGAAGGTTCTAGTTGAGCCTGTGTATCTGTAGTCTTGGGTTATAGCAATTAGTGTATGACTGTCTGGTATCTGAACTAGGTAACCACATCCGGTATAGGATGGTGACATTCCCTGGGCAGCTCAAAAGGTTCGTTAAGTCCTGCAGGCTGATTAAGTTCAAGCATAAGTGAAAAGGGTTTCAGTGGATTGACTCCGGAATTAAAGATGTTAATTAATTAAATAGCTTGTCAGAGCTTAAATTAATTAACGAATGTCTGTAACCTTAAATGTGGGGATAAACCGAGTCCAATGCAACCCCTACCTCAAAACGTGGTAGCAAATAGGTAGGACAGTATTGATTCTCGGGTGGCATGAATCAATATTAATTAATTAATTATATTCTGGGGTGAATATGGGAATTGATTAATTGATAGGCCTTATTTGCTATTTGCATTCTGGTCCCTGGTCTGGCCCATGATAACTCAAGCCCAATAGGAGTCTAGAATTTCCTATAAATAGGCCTCAATTTCTCAGATCTCAACACACCACAAGAGATCATAAGTTGC
>JAPKLW010005466.1:0-20944 GCA_026898455.1 Plectranthus barbatus | reverse complement strand
TGACTGTTGGTGTATTTGTTAGTTGGTTTTGCACTTGTGCTGCTTATCCCATATCATTTGTCAACTTAGATTTTGATTCAGATATATCCACAGTAGTGCTATCTATATCTATGTTTATATGTATATCACTTGTTGGTAAATGTTTATATTTCTCGTGCAATTAGTATTTCAACCGTGCAACATGCTTCGTGGCGTGTGATCACATTTTTTAATATTTCAGATTCATTTAAAGATTTTAATATTCCTTACTATTTTATACTCCCTCCGTCCCATGTAATTAGTCTCATTTGGTTTTGGCACGATAATCAATGTTAGTGAGTGTAGTGAAATTAATATTTTATTGATGAGTGTGAAAAAGTTTGATATTTTAGGAAATGGGACTAATAGATTGGACGGACTAAAAAAGCAAATGAGACTAATAGAGTGGGACGGAGGGGGTATTTTATTATATAAAAACGTGACAAATATGAGATGATAAAAATCCAAATCTTGTGTATATACCAAGGTTGTAAATACCGTTCGTTACACGTTAGACACTAGTCGAATGCTAAGGGGGCATAGTGTTTAAGCGACTTAGGTAGGACCAAGGAGTTTTTTAGACGATTAACTTGTTTTTATTTTTGTATTTACATATTTCAAATATTGAAGGATCATTACAAAGCAAAGTTGAATAAATATATTCATATATCATAAATTTATCTACTTTTGATATAATTTAAAATAATATTCATGTTTACTAGGGGTGTGCACGGTTTGGTCCAAACCGGCCGGTTTGGCTGGTTTGGCAAATTAGTTAATCGGTCGGCCGGATCTAAAATCTCAAACCGTATTATTTGGTTTGGCCCATGGTTTGAGTGCAGAAACCGGCCGTTTGGACCGGACCGGACCATTTATAGTAAAAATAAATATTTAATTATATATTATATTAAAAATATTAATGTACAGTATAGTGGTTCAAGTTAGAGTTTAGATTTCAAAATGTATAAGTTTGAATCCCACACTTTGCAACATCATATAATAACTCTAAACTATCCAATATTACAATCTCACAATTTCATTCAAACGTTTCTCTTTTTACCCTCATTATATTCTCGGTATAAATCCAAATCCTATATTGTGCAAAATTATATTCCTATAATTTTTGTTTTTTCTCCTACATTTTTATTTATTTATTGAAATCTAAAATAAACCTTAAACTATTCAATATTATCACATAATTTCATTCAAGCGTTTATCAGCTTCACCGTTATCACATCATAATAATTTGACCTTTAACGAACAATTATATTTGAGAATAAGATATGAACTTGTATTTTGATGTCATAAATTGTTTGTTTCTATTATGATTATCTCATACTTTACCGATGAGTACCACTATTTATTTTTATTTTTAAATTTCTCAAATAAATTATTGCTATATGTAGAATTTTTTTTATGTTTTGACTTTTCTCATTAAAGTCATGTTCCAAACCGTTAAACCGGCCGAACCAAACCGTTTTATTTGGTTTGGTTTGAAAAATTAATTTGACCGGTTTGGTTTGAAAATTTTTCAAACCGTATTGTTTGGTTTGGTCCATACTTCGACCTTCAAACCGGCCAAACCGGACCGTGTACACCTCTAATGTTTACACTTTAGGTTTGTTATTATATATATTATAGTTGATTTTTAAGCATTCTAAATTTTCAATTTTAAATTAGGATTGTTATTGTATTGAATATATTTCTTATAATATATATGATTGAAAATACTACTTTTTAAAAAAATACTCCCTCCGTCTTGCCTCATTAGTCCCATTTTCCATTTTTCGTCTGTCCCGTTAGATTAGTCTCGTTTCTTGAAATGGAGAAAAATACTCTCACATCAATAAAATATTAATTCCACTGCACTCACAAACATTGATTACTGTGTCGGGTCAAAATGAAACTAATAACCCGAGACAGAAGGAGTAAATAATTTCCGCCTAGCCCGCCTAACTAACTCGGCCACCTAGGTAGTGGTGGCCACGGGCCGGTTCCGGTTCGGAACCGCCGGTTCGGCGGTTCCAAAAAGTTTGAACTGGAACCGGCCCTTGAGAAAACGGTTTCGGTTCGGGTTCGACACGGTTCCGGTTTCGAACCGACGGTTCGATAAATATATATATATTTTTTTTTTTCAGCGACACGTGGCGCTCTCTGATTCGTCGATTTCAAATTTTTTAAAAAAATTATCCCACCATTCAACGGTTCGGAACCGGAACCGCCGGTTCCGGTTCGGGCCAACTCTTGAACCTGAACCGGTCCGTCAAAAAATGGTTCCAGTTCGGAACTGTGAACCGCCGGGCCGGTTCCAGCGGTTCCGGTTCCAAATGAACACCACTACACCTAGGCACTACGTAAGGAAATTAGGAAAACAAAAATGCATAGTTGCACCGATTATAGGGTTTTTGGATCGGCGGGCAGCCTCCTAGTGCATAGGCCAATTTTTGCCTAGTGGTGATTGGTATAAATTATTTGAAATAATCTATTTTATATTTAATCTATATATATACTAAAGCAAACAAGTACTTAGTAGTATAAAATGGCGGGAACAGTTATTTATTAATATTGCTAAAAATTAGGGCATTTATATTAATACTTATTTTCTATCAAAATTCATGGTAATTTAATTAATTGATTATTTATTTTGTCCAACTTGTTGTAAATCGAATCCTTCAATATCGGAGATAAGCAATAATAAAGAGAAGACAATAGAGAGAACACGATGGAGAGAAAAATAGAGAATATTATTATTCATTGATGTGTAGAGAATTACAATATGTTGTCCTATATATAAGGATGAAATCATATCTTCTATAGAAATCTAGAAAGATATGTATATATCTCTAAAGTATATCTTAAGTAATGTCCACCATATAAATATATTTATAACACTCCCCCTTGGACATTACTTCGTTATGTTCATGCCTCGTTAAAAACCTCGCCGAAAACCCTATGGGATAAAACAGTCGAGGAAAAGAGTACATGACATACGTTTATTTATGTGTTGCACTAGATGCCTCATTAAAAACCTTAACTAAGAAACCCCAATGGAAAAAAACTCAGCAAGGGAAAAGGAGTACATCTATTTAGCCTTCTGGGCATAATGTAAACCTTGAAGGTTTAATTTTCAAAATGTCGCTCCCCCTCAAAACTATAATATTCAAAATCTTCATGATTAGTTTGAGTTTATCACTTCACTCAACATAATAATCTTAAAATTATAAATGATGCAATATTATCCACATATGTACGAAGTGACTTTATGAATAATCTTCGGGGATTATCACAAGATCAAACATTTTGAAAAGCAATCATTCTTGGGGAGTTGATGTGGGTAAATGAATGCAAGTAATAAACCTCATTAAGTTTATCTAGTGTACCCACTAATCATTTATGCAACACAAGTTTATTATCCTCACACTGGCGGATGAAGAATATTTCAGGTATCATAATATCATACGATATTCCAATGTATGCAAAAGAATATTAATCATACACATTTTGTAGCTCTCAAAAGAAAATATCATCTATGAGTGGTTTAGAAAAACATTCAAACTGATAAGAAATGTCAATACCACAATAGAGAACAAAATAAGGAGTACGAGATCTATAATTATCAAGATCAAATAAATATTCATTTATTCACTTAGACCACCAATGTCATACTTGGTTTCTTATAGAATATACCAAGATCTGTATACCTTGAAGATAACAAATAATGTGCTTATTTCAATATCTCTTTGTAAGAGAAGCACCAAGTTTTGCTAGCAAGATGATTTTGAATATTGTATCAGGCCTGATAAAATATAGTGTACAAATGACACTTAAATTGAAAACTTCTGGTCCAAAAATATCATGTTATCTTCTTTAAGTCTAAATGAGACGTTATCCACTTATGGGGATCAAATGACATTGGTGTTCTGAATAGATATAATAGATATCTCTAGAACTCTTACACATCGACTGGTGTTATAAATAATAATAACTCTTTTGAGAGATTGTCGATCTGTAGGTCGACATAATACTTGGTATTATCCAAGTCTTTTTATTTCATACTCCGTCTTTAGGCATGAATTAATTTTCAAGTTAATATATTCCTTCTTCAAGAGGAATTTATACAGTGATCTCATCACTATATATGTTGCAATCTATTTTCTATAAAATCCATCAGGGATTTAATATAAATATTATCGTACAATGACTCATATCATTATGTAGTCATGGAATTTAGCAACTGCATATATAAATTTATATTTTCTGCCATAGAAATCAAGTAGCGGAACATTATGCCATTCAAATAGGAGAGTAATTTATTTAAAATCAAGTATGGGTCTCTGCGAAAAACCATTGAGATCTTTATCTCGCTTTATATTTTACCACCTCATAGTAATCATTATATCTTGCAGGGATAATATTCATGAGCAAATTAATCTCTATTCCAATTGCTCATTTTTACATTTTTAGCTAATCATAATGCTTTTAGCATTTAAGCTCTGGATCCAGATTGGAGCAAATGTGGAATAAGTATGTTGTCGACAACTATAAAGTTTATGTTCTTCTCCTTTACTAATAGTATTCATGGCATTATTTGATTTTTATCATTTCCCATAATATTTTAATGTATTTGTTCCGCAATCCCAATAATTTTATTATTTGGTGCACGTGCTAATATATTAGGATTTATGTCTTCAGGACAATCCTCTTCGAGAGGTCACATATTCCTCTACAGGGGTCACTGGAGTTTTATTTATATATTTGATTTTATTCACCGCGGATTTTTAATTTATGCACCAATATATATCTCATACTTCTGGTATGAAATCTCTCATATTTCTAGTATTAAGAAGTTTCATTTATTTGATCTATTAGGGTCTTTAATTGTTTATGGTGCATAAGTTCAATCACTCCACAATATAATATAGATGCATTTATAAATGCATATGGCAGATTACTTGCTAAACATTGCAAGTTTTGATTCATTCATGTGTGGCTTTAACTATGAAGATCTTTTTATTCTTTTACATTTTTCGGCATTCCATTATCTTTGGGCTTATATCTCCCCCTAATGCCGATAAATGATCTTCTTTATGTTTACAGTCAACGTACTCTATAATAGGCTACTAAGGTTTATTTATAGACGGAGATTTTTGTACAACGTATATTTTTATATTACGTTGAGAGCCCTTATAGGTATACTTTGGTGGTGATATGCAAATATAGACTGTAATAAAATGATTCGCAGATGGGAAATGATAATTTATTTACCACACTATTATATGGGGGATAGTCACAATATGCAGTTGGTCGGATTTAAAGGAATAATGACCATGAAATTTAAAAACGACCCTAATATTTGATAAATTGGTCCAAATATATCTTCTGAAAGATAAATTTTTATTTGTATGTGGTATCACATTATGATAATCCGACACATTATAGTAATATGCCCAATAAGACCCTAGTACTCGTGCCATAAGATTAAAAATTATGGGTCATTAAATTTTATTTTCATCGCAACATGATAATTAAGTTGAATAAATGCATAAAAATAACACTCAAGTAAATAAAACTCAATAATTTCATTGTGCATAGATAATTAAAAGAAGTTCTTAATAAGTTCATTAACGAAAATCAAAATAACAATAAGAGGGAATGCAAAACATAAGAAATCCTAAATATCTTTAAAGGAATTTAAAAGTTCAATTTGTTTGGATCTCCATCCTGAACGAGCTCATCTTTCAATAAGTCATCATCATCATTTTCATCATGATTGATAACCAAGTTTGCTTCAGGCAAATCTTGGGTATTTTTGCCCTTCTTTTCTT
This sequence comes from Plectranthus barbatus, assembly GCA_026898455.1. Taxonomy (NCBI): domain Eukaryota; kingdom Viridiplantae; phylum Streptophyta; class Magnoliopsida; order Lamiales; family Lamiaceae; genus Plectranthus; species Plectranthus barbatus. The sequence continues at coordinate 15,101 of JAPKLW010005466.1, read as the reverse complement.
TTAACATTCTTTGATATGCTTCCACTAAGTGCAAAGGAGTACGGCATATGCAAGACCAATGACCATCATATCCACACCTATAACAAACTTTCTTGTCAGTTGTTTGTTGAGATGAATTTGCCTTTTGTAGGTGTGGTTTATTTTCATTCCTTCTTCCATAACCTTGAGATCTATTGTTGTATCCATGATCTCGGTCATCCCATTGTGACCAGTTTCTTCTACCACGAATGATCCTCGACCTCGACCTCGTCCTCTACCTCTGGTAGCATTGTGTTGTTGGGCAATAGCATGTGCTTCAGGCACAGCTTGCGAACCAACAGGTCTTGCATTATGATTTCTCATAAGAAGTTGGTCATGTTTTTCTGCTACAAGTAAAGCAGATATAAGTTCAGAATGCTTAGCATAATTTTTTGCTCTGTACTGCAGCTGGAGTACAAGATTGCTAGCATGAAATGTTGATAGAGTTTTTTCTATCAGCTCAACTTATGTAATTTTCTGCTTACAGAGTTTTAGTTGTGATACTATACGGTGTAAAGCTGAATTATATTCAGTTATTGACTTAAAGTCCTGAAATCGCAAATTCAACCAATCATACTGTGCTTGAGGTAGGATTATTGATCTTTGTTGATCAAAACGATCCTTCAGGGATTGCCATAACACAACGGGGTCTTTTTCAGTAAGATATTCGTTTTTGAGGTCTTTACTCAAATGATGGCGAAGAAAGATCAAAGCTTTCGCCTTCTGGGCAGAGCTACTTGATGAATCTTGAATTATGGTCTCGCTTAGATCACATGAAGCTAGATAAATTTCAACATCTAAAGCCCATGTTTTCCAACAATCAAATTATTTTCCGAATAACAGAACTTTTAATGAAGGTTGAGAAAAAATAAAATTTAATCAAATCCAATATTGAGTCCAAATTATATTCAAGAACATGAATATACAAAAACATACAAAACAGTCATCATACCTCTTAATCATTATTTTAATTATGGCTCCAACTCCATAAGAATACGATGACTTGATTCACGAACAATAAGTGTTATGACATAATAAATATCAAACTTCATAATAATTATAATTGAAGGCCATAATTAATTGAATGCTTTTGAAATTAAATTCAATCAAACAAAATAAAACCGCAACAAAAATTCAATAAAACCGCAGCAAAATGATGTCATAGTTTAAATTAAAAGAACATTAAGTTTCATAATTCCTTAAAAGTTTAATCGCTGCAGGATGAAAAACATTTAACAGCAAGAAAGCACCGAAGCCAATTCTTTTAATATCTCAAACAATATAAACCGAATTAATTTTAAATCTTGAGATCTCATAGAATTATCAATAGAGTAGCTCTGATATCATTTGTTAGAAATTAAATCTTTAAATAATTAGGATTTAAAGTAATTACCTTGCAGGGAAGACACGATTCTTCCCTAGGGCATAAACACCAAAACTTCTCAGTTGATTAGAGCTTCGTGCTGATAATGTGTTGTAAATCGAATCCTTCAATATCGGAGATAAGCAATAATAAAGAGAAGACAATAGAGAGAACACGATGGAGAGAAAAATAGAGAATATTATTATTCATTGATGTGTAGAGAATTACAATATGTTGTCCTATATATAAGGATGAAATCATATCTTCTATAGAAATCTAGAAAGATATGTATATATCTCTAAAGTATATCTTAAGTAATGTCCACCATATAAATATATTTATACCACAACTGTTTTTTTTTTCAAATTTTTAAAGAGAAAATGACAAAAACATTATTGTCTTTTTTAGCATATAGAAATATATATACTTAATCTATCTATCTATAAATATACTAAAGCAAAGAAGTGATCATAAAATAAAATATCGGGAACGATTATTCTAAAAAAAATATTTTGTTTTATTAAATACATCATGATTAGTTAAATAATATTCAATTAATTCTAATCATAATAATTTATTTTATCCTATAAAGATGGACAATCTTATTTTCAATTTATATATTCTATAATGATAAGCAATTATCTCCATTAATTATCAACAAAATATTTTATTTTTCACCAACATATCAACAATTTATAATTTGATAATTTATATAATTTTGATAATTAAACTAAAACTAAATTTATATAATAGCATACAAAATTAAATAATGATTACCAGCAAAATTATTGTAAAATTAAAATTCTCAAACATTATAAGATAGTAATATTAATATATTAATATAAAATCATTAGATTATTATTTATATCGATAATTGATACTATGATTTTATATAACTTATATAATGATTTTTATATCCGGTGCAAATTAATTATTTTTTATGATTTAAAATAGTGAATTATATATAATATGTACTATAATGAACAATGAGCAACTCACTAATGTAATTATATATATAATATAGAAATTTATGTATAAAATTATAGTCATGTTATTATATAATTTTAATTTAAATTAGTAAAATAACTCAAATGGTTAACTTTTAAATGTTGGTACATTAGTTTGATTTTTCCTATTTTATTTAATTTAATATTTTTATTTTATGCTACAATATATAGAATGTGAGTATATTAGTTTGATTTTTTATATTACTTAAATTAGTATTATTTATATGTTAAAAAATATAAAAGGTGGAAACACCAATTTAGTTTTTTTATTTAATTTAAATTATAACTTTTTTTTGATTTATTTTAAAAATATAATTTCTTCACAATACGTAAATTTAATATTTTTTTGCAACACACGGGATAAATAATAGTTACATATAAAACGATTAATATTAATATTAAAGTAAAAACAAATACATCAGTTTGTCTTTCACATATTTAGGCGAGAACAATTACACCACTTTCTAATAGATAGAAATATAGATAAATTTAATTTGTTTATGTAATTTATGAGGGTTTGGGAAAATTATAATTTAAATTTATCTAATCATGACATAGTATTTTTGTCAATTCAATCAAAAATATTTTTTTAAAGAAAAAATTATTTCATTCATTAACCGAAAAAAGAAAAAACAAAAAACATGGATGCGTTTGAAAGAACACATAAAAAATAAATAAAATAAAAATAATAATAATTTAAACTAAATAGTTATTTGGTGGGAATAATTATGAATAGATTTGTTCGTTTTAATATACTAAATTTTTACCACCCGTGCGTTGCACGGAAGCAACCACATGTGTCGTGGTGTGTACTCATGTTTTCTCATTTCAATTTTGATTCAAAAGTTTAATATTATTTTTATTTTATTATATAAAAATGTATCATTAAAATATTAAATCATAAAAATTCAAAATTTATCCCCTAAATTCGTAGCATTTCATTTGATATTATAAGTTTGTTTTCACTAAAAACTTGTGAAAATAAAAAAGATTTTAATCTACAATCATCCAAATTTTTTATTAAATATGGTTAATAATATGAGACTAACGATTATATTATTAAACATTTAAACGATTATGTTGATTAGGTGTAACTGGAAGTTTTTGGGTCGCAAACAATTTTCAAAGGACTTGTTTCACTTAGTAAAAATAAGTAGATATAAAATTATTGCCATAATCATTTTTGTTTTTGATGAGTTTTATTTTAAATTCAGCTTCTTCTTATTTTAAGTTATTGATATCCAAGTCACGATTTAATTTTGACAATAATTGCTTATTATTATTAGATATAAAATTGAAAAAGAAAATATGAGATATTTCTTGGAAAAAAACTCCTTTATTTTCTATTTCAAAATATTAATATCTGAGCCAAGATTAAGTTGTGGTTTAAGTACATATAAATTGAATGTCAAATTGAAATGGGGTCATGATACATATTAAATATATTACTATAAAGTTTAGATTAAGAAATTTATATATATAATTTAAATTTATTGTATATTTAAATATAATTAATAAATATGTAGACCGTGATATCATATACTCCCTCCGTCCCATTATATTAGGGACGGAGGAGTGTGCACAATAACCAATGTGCATTAGTGTAGAAGAATTAATATTTTATTGATGAGTGAGAAAAAATTGTCTTTTTAGGAAATGAGACTAATAAATGGGACGGACCGAAAAGGAATATGGGACTAATATGATGGGACGGAGGGAGTATTAATTTATAATATAAAGTTATTTGTTGTAGATAATATTAACCATAAATTTAAATGCACGCCTAATTTTATAATTAAGAAAACATCTAATGTTATATTTAAGAAAACATTTTTTATTAGGCGTTTATGTCTTTCTTAATTATAAACGTGGGTAATTTTATAATTTTTGTTAAATAATGATTATATTCCCTCCACGTTTGTTTTTTTCTTTTTATATATATATTAAATAATTGAAAACATTTGGCGGGAGCAGTTACAATAGGACTACTCTCTTTTAATATATATAGATTTATAGATTTATGTGTAAATACAAAATAACTAAGCTTGAATCCTTGATCTTCCCTTTGAAAATTTTTTATAAAAAATATAGAATGAACGGGTTAAAGTGATGTGGCTGCTGGGATTCGAGCCCAGGTCTCCACGGCCACAACGTGGAATTCTAACCACTAAACTACAGCCACTTTTTGTTTATTGTGCTGCTTTAAATTTATTTGTTCAATTTAAGTAATGCACATGCTGTGTTCACCTTTTTTATTCACTATATTAATTCGAAATGAAAGCATGACACCCAGACCCAATTATGATATTACAATTTACAAATGCTGTCATGCAATAGCTAATAAAATTAATTAAATACAACGCGATCAAATAATTTAATCGCCACCATAAAGCGTTACTTTATTCCCTTCATTTTGTATATTGTGCGTGTATAAATCGGCTTGAGATCCTCTATCACATTCCCTATTCCATTCCTGTTCCACAATTAAAAAAATTATTTTTTATTTAATAATTTATTTTAAATTTATTTTTTATCAAACAAAATGGGAACGATTTAGCAACAGTTCATGGTTTTGTACCTTTTCTTTTTTTTTTTCTCTCTCTCTCTTTTTATAATAAATTTGATTTTAGTTTTTTCAATTTATATTAATGCTATTTTAATCATTTCAATTTTATTTTTATCTAATTTTCTTAATAAGAAATAAAAATTAAATACAAGTAGTAAAACTAAAACCATTTAATATAATTTATAAGTAATATACATTTATGTTTTCCTAGTTTAATTATTTTTTAAACTAGACACATAATAAATTGATATCAAATAAATATAATAATTAATAATCGAATCCTCGCATATCCAAGAAATAATTTGATCATTTTATGATTTTCCAGTTCGGTTTTCACATGATTTTATAATAATTAATAATCGGATCCTCACATCTCCAGCCATTCACATGATTTTCCAGTTCGGTTTTCCAAAATTTTCAGTCAAATTTCCCAAATTTTTCATATTCATTTACAATCCAAACTTTAAATTTTTTATTTAAAATATAATATTTCATTTTCATTCCTTATACTGTTTATTTATTTTTTATTATTAATTTATTATATTATATATTTTGATATATATACACATATATTTATGTTTATTTTAATATTTTTAATTTTTAGTTAAAATCATAAATAACTTAAATTCATATCAAATAAATAAAATCTCATAAAATATCAATTTATTTAATAATCAAATTATTTCTTGGATATGCGAGGATTCGATTATTAATTATTATATTTATTTGATATCAATTTATTATGTGTTTAGTTTAAAAAATAATCAAACTAGGAAAACATAAATGTATATTACTTATAAATTATATTAAATGGTTTTAGTTTTACTACTTGTATTTAATTTTTATTTCTTATTAAGAAAATTAGATAAAAATAAAATTGAAATGATTAAAATAGCATTAATATAAATTGATAAAACTAAAATCAAATTTATTATAAAAAGAGAGAGAGAAAAAAAAAAAAAAAAAGGTGCAAAACCATGAACTGTTGCTAAATCATTCCCATTTTGTTTGATAAAAAATAAATTTAAAATAAATTATTAAATAAAAAATAATTTTTTTAGTTGTGGAACAGGGAATAGAACAGGGAATGGGATAGAGGATCTCAAGCCGTATAAATCCCCACCTTCGCCCCCATAATACCTCTCTCTCTCTCTCCATAACTCTGCTTGTTTAATTTCCTTCTCTCAGCCTCAAACTAATCAAATCCCAGATCGAGAGAAGTTAGTTTCATGCTGGATCATAGAATTCAACCCAAAATCCAATCATGTCACCGGTAGTCAGTGAGATCCTCCTCTCTGGACTCACAATCAACTCCACTCTACGTCGTCGTTCCCACCTCGTTCAATCCTTCTCCGTCGTCTTCCTCTATTGGTTCTATGTTTTTTCCTGAACACAAACCTATCCTTAATTGTTACATCATTCTAAATCCACACACACACACACACACACACGTATATATATATATACCGACTAGCTATCAATAAACACAAACATATATGGCTTCTCCAATTAGTACTGGGACTTGTTCAGGCTCAAGCTCCGAAGAGAATCTGCGGAAACGCAAGAGAATGCTGTCTAATCGGGAATCAGCGAGACGGTCGCGGATGAGGAAGCAGAAGCTGCTGGACGATCTGACGGCTCACATGAACAACCTGAGGGCTGAAAACAACCATATTCTGAGAAACATGAATCTCGTGACTCATCACTACTTGGAGATGGAGTCCGACAACTCAGTTCTGAGGGCTCAGATGTCTGAGCTGAATCACCGTCTTCACGCCCTCAATGAGATCATCAGCTGTTTCTCCGATGGCTCTGAAGATCGTGGTGATTTTGATGGTGGGAATGATGATTTCTTGAATCCATGGGGTTTGGTCCATGTTAATCAGCCAATCATGGCTTCTCCTGATGTTTTCTTGTACTAGCTAGCAGCGATGATTGATTAAGTTTGTTCAATCTTCATCTGCTTTAATTTAACTGTCATAATTATTGCGTTAATTAAAAACATGATATATGTTTGTTATGTAATAATGTGTGGTAGTTAGGTTTATTGCAACAATTTAGATGTGGAATTCTTGAAGTGGTTGAATGTTTAATTGATGTGTTCATTCAATTGAAGCAATTGTGCATTCACGAATATATCTTAGTATATACTTTTTATAGGCAAACTATCAATTATATTCGATTATAATGATTAATTATGAAAAATATATTATAACGTATTTTGGTTATTGAATTATACTCTAATATTTCATTATATCGATGACAAATACTATTAGTTTCGCTCACTTATTCACATGTGACAATATTGTATTGGCGGTCAAATTTAAATTAACACCGCCTCTAATGTAATGCCACATCTAGGGGTGTTCGCGGTCCAGTTTGGTCGGTTTGGAAGAAAAATCTCAGTCAAACCAATAGGTACGGATTGAAAATTTTTCAAACCAAATCGGCCAAATAATTTTGCAAAACCAAACCATATAAAAAAGGTTTGGTCCGGCCGATTTGGCAATTTGAAATAAAATATGAACTTTCAACAATCTACTATAATTTGTAGAAAACTAGGGCCTAAATACAAATTAATTGATTTCTATTATTTGTTATTACTTATAATAAATGTAATTTTAATTTTAAAAAATATTATATTTATAAGGGAAAATTATGAAAAATACCATATAGTATTGGTCAACTATGAAAAATACCATAATATTTGTTTTTCCTTAAATAATACCCTAACGTTTCATTTTGTCCACTAAAAATACCCTCTACTATGAAATATATCCTAAAGTTTCTCATATCACTGAATTATACCCTGCAATTAAAAATACCCTGCATCGCTAACCGAGTTACAATTTTAATACAATATATGCCACATATATACCAAAAAAATAAAATAAATGTCACACATCATTTAATATATAATTTATCAAAATTTTAATATCATTAACGATTGAGGGAATTTTTAATAGATAAAATCAAACATTAGGATATAATTTAATGATAAAAGAAATATTGGGATATTTTTTATAGTTAAGGGTATTTTTAATTGACAAAATGAAACATTACGGTATAATTCAGGGAAGGGGAAACAATAGGGTGTTTTCCATAGTTGACTAATACTTTAGGGTATTTTTCATAGTTTTCCCGATTTATAATTTAATGTAAAACCAAAAGAAACACATGGGTCAATTATATTAAAATTATAACCTTAAAATTCAAATGTAAAATCGAAAGAGACGTGTAAAATAATAATAATATTGTTAATACTTAATTTATCTTAAATAAATTATATAAAATCATAATATTTAATGTTAATACTTATTAGTTAATTTTTAATAAAAAAATAAAACTAAAACTAGAGTATGTTGGCCAAAAAATTTAAATATGAGTTAATTTATGTATGAAAAAGTACAAACTTAACAAATGAAATACTCCCTCCGTCCCGGGTCTCTTGAGACGTTTGACCCGGCACGGAGGTTAAGAAAAAGTGATGAGAAGTTAGTGGGGTTAGATTAGTAGGTTAATGATTTGTAGAGATAATGAGATATGAGAGATAGTGGGGTAGGAGTAGAGTAGGTTTAGTGAATAATTAATTAATAAAAACTTTCCAAAAAGGGAAACGTTGCAAGTGTTCTGGGACGGACCAAAAAGGAAAACGTTGCGACTGTCCTGGGACGGAGGGAGTACAAATTATATTAATTACTTATAATATATTTAATATATATACGTACTTATAAATACGCCGGTCCAACAGATAGCCAGATACGGCCGGTTTGAGTTTTCAAATGTAACCAAATCAAATTTGATCGGTTTCAAAATTTTCAAACTGCCAGTTTGATAATTAAATTTTAAACCAACCAAATTAATTCGATTTGACCGGTTACGGCCAAAGCATGAACACCCATCAACCGTTGGCACATTAACACATACCCACAATAGGCTTTGGAACATTTATGTTACAAATACTCTCAGCTATAAAAAAAAATATATGTATCTCATTCGCTTAATTATATACTCGCTGAATTGTATATTGAAAATACAATCGGTGCATAGGAAATATGTAAAGATTATTAAAACACATAATTGAGGCCAAAACCCGACAAGACAAGGCTCTTTATCTAAGTCCAATAATTATATACTAACCAATTAGTGAGAAATCAGAATGTGTTTATCCATATATATTAATGAGTGCTAATTAGGTCTCAACCAATGGGAATTTCACATTTGTTTAAGAACGTGACCTAACAATGTTGGATTACTCTCTCAAAATTAGCTTTATTTTTGTTGTTAATATGGCTTTTGGACCTTCTCAAAATGGTGGTGGTGACATCAAGATTTTGAATTATTGGCTTTCATGAATTGACAACTTTATTTTAATACAAAACAAACAAATTATTTATATAAGAAAATATTATCGTTTATGCCACATGCCAACCTCAATCAATGGATATTTAATAATGGGCAAAAACTTGCGTTAGGCAGACCTAAATGATTTAAGTGGGTTTTATCCTACCTAAATGAGTTAACCCATCCCAAATAGAGTTTATTAATCCCAATTAGGATATATTATATGGGTTTGGACTTAAATTAATGGATAAAACTCACCTAAATCGTTTAGGCCTGCCTAACCAAGACCTTCCCTTAATAATGAGGTAATGGAAGATAGTTTATTTTTCTCATTGTTTATTGAGTTCGTTGCCTCATTGCTTGACTGAGTGATTCATGCACTTGCAAGTTGCATCACCAGATTTTTAATTATTTATTTATCACATGAAACTGATACCGTCTCACGTCAACAGTTGAAAGTCGTATTAGAATATTTTATTTATGATATTAATTAGAATAAATTTAAATTACACAGAAGTCTAGTTTAAATTGTGTACTCAAATTTTAAAAATAAGAAAAACTCGCAATTTCGTAATTATTTACAAAGAACTAGATATGAAGGTAATATTTTTGAAGAGAATTGTCCATTAAGGACCTAAAAGATAGTTTAATTATATATTAAGAACTCAAAAGATGACCTAAAAGATCATGCAATTGTCGATTGAGAATTTTATGATCTTTTAGGTCCAAAATTGAGAATTCATTTTTATGATGATGAATCGATAATTAAACTATTATTCGGATATTGGATTGATAATACTCTATTTTTTATTATTATCTCTAGATTTGTTATTATTTTTTTTATTATTATTATTATCAGAGTTTGAATACGCAATGGAAACTTTACACAAAAACTTGCACTCACAAACTGTTTATTGCTCACGGGGAGTACGGATAGATAGAGAGCTCGCGATAAAGATCTGAGTCCACGTCCAATCCCTTGGTGAACGCTCACACAGCAGTGCTGTTGGGGCAGTTGATAGCGTGTTGCAAAACACGCTAAAACTGCAAGTGTACAGACCACTGCAGAGGGCAAGTTATAATTTATCGAACACGAAGATTGCAGGCTCGAAATACACTCAAGCACTAAAACACAGTTATTTTATTACTATTTAGACGATCCGAATAAAGAGTTTGATTTATTTAAAACTAGGCAATAATCATCAAAGTAGACAATTGAATAATTTAAGATTTAGAAAATAAGAGAAGCTAGAATTCCAGGGTAATCCACTTTGAAGAACTATCAAACAATCATTTATACAATCCAATTCCAATTTAATTTCCAAAGATGTGAGTTAATCTCATAATTGTTAACAGGCGACCCTCTCGGATTCTCAACCATAACATGGAAATAAACGACCTAGTGACTCCTCTCGGATGCGCAAAAGGACTTTTACTCGTGATAAAACCTTAGATTTCAAAAACCCTTTAACAATTCAAATTCTTCTCGGACAATTGACCTATCAAATTTAATTACTCTGCATCTTAATCAATAATCTAGACCTCTCGGTTCAAAAATTACAAATTCAAATTACAATCAATGGCCAATATCTTGTAATTAAAGAAAACCCCAGCTGTAATTAAAACATCAATGAAAAAGGAAAATTAAATTATATAAACGATTGAATGAATGTCAACAAGTTTCAAAACCCTAGAATCCACAAAGGAATTGAGCCAATCATGCTAAATTCCATGAAAACAATTAAGTAAAGAGTCAAGAATACAGAAAACATGAAAACCCAAAACCCGTAGTCTTCAATCTTCAATCTTGCTCTTCAAGTCTTGTGTTGTTTAAGCTCTCTCTGGCCCTTTGAACTCGAAAATATGGTGAAAGGAAAATTTTTGAGTCTTGGGATCTTCTATTTATACTTATCCTTTTCTAATCTGAAAAGATATGGGATTTGGGCCAAAAATTCGTCAAAATAACTCGTTCCGCGATCCGCGATCGCCGAAAATGCATTTGGGTCGCCGAATCTGAGCCGCAACAAAATGGCTGAAATTACAAAATCGGCGACCTGGAGACTAAATTGGCGATCGCTGAAAATGAAATTGGGTCGCCGAATTTGTGCCGTAGTGACATGGCTGAAAATGCGAAATCAGCGACCCGTGGGCGAAATCGGCGATCGCCGAAAATGTAATTGGGTCGCCGAATTTGTCACGAACGAAAATTCGGCTTTTTCTTCGGTCTTTTCTCACTTCTTCATTTTCCCGATGCAAGTTAACATCGATTGGCCCTATGACACTCAGTCAAATCTTGTAAACGACTCAATTGTGCGTGAAATCTGCATAAACAACCACAAACCAACCCAAACGTAATAATCTTTTAAAGACTATAAATAACATATAAAATCCTCAGAAAATGGTTTAGTCTACGGTCAAAAGTGATCAGATTCACATCAGTAGAATGCACAAAATGAGTGTTTATCAACCCCCCAAACTTAAACTATTGTTCATCCTCGAACAATGAAGAGAACTCAAATAGAAAAGAATAAACACGAGGGGTGCATTAACTGATCAAAAATTATTTCAGACACAACATGGGGTTGTGATTCCCACACCAACACTGCAACAATCATAAACTCAGTGCAAACAATCACAGTTTCAATCTCGGCCACTAGGAATCTGCTCCTCACAAGATCAGAGTAGTGTATCACTCAAATTTTCATTCGAATTGCAAGAAAGGCTAGTGTATAATCTCAATTGTCAACTTTACAACTTTCCTACCATAGGCTTGCTCATTGTCTAAACTCTCCACTGACTTTCGGGAATGCTAGAACAAAGATAAAAAAGGTCTTTATTTTAGGTTCTAATGTAGGCACATTGGTGAGGGGTATGGAATATTTTGGCTAAGTGACTGAATATGCTCATCCATATAACTTCATTCACACATCTAACTCCTCATCACATACCACTTTATTGACTGTTTGACTTAAACAACATATACAACTCAGATGAAAAACTACACATCCCATAAATATAATTCAATAGGATTCAGACTCAACAACGACACTGTACACACTTTGTGTATTTTATGAACTCAACAATGACATTATGCACACTTTGTGCATTTGTTTTACTAGAATATTCATGATCTCTTTTTTTTTTTATGTATATTAAATATAAAATACAACTCTATTGTCCCATCCCAAAGTTTCTGGACAACTACTACAACAAATCTCTTCAATCTCACTACCTATCATCAACATATACTCTTACAATTCCATCCTCACCTCCTATCATCCGGGTTAAGAAAGAAAGGTATTCAGGTTCAACTGGGCTAACAAAGGAGTATGTATTAGGACAGTGTTTGGGTTTAACGTGACTAATGAAATGATGGCCTAAAATCATTTCTAAGTTCTTGACCTCCCCTATTGCAGTTTTGAGACAAAAACCAGAGCAAGTTCTAGAGGTACAGTATAAAGTGACTCACTCAAAACCAAACAAACACAGGCTCAAAATTCTCACAGGGCTATGAGCATATCCTAGAGGCCAAAATCAATTCCACAACTGGCGGCACTTCATAAAGTCATGTGCAAATAATAAGTGTAAGTTTCACGAGAAAGAAAAAATTTGTCATTATGAACTCGATCAGTAATGCAGATAATCCACCAACCAAGTACCTGATCCCATTACAAATACCAACAAAAAGTAATAGAGCTCCCAATTACAGACCCATCAGCAATTAATGAAAAGTACATGACAGAAAAGTAAATGATAATAGTTTGCTGGTTCCAAATAGACAAATCAAGTGTAGTTAAATACAATTAGGAGCAGAGTAGAGCAGTTAGAGATACATAATGAGGTAAAGAAGAGAAAAGACACACATCGACCGATCACATCCCCCTCCCCCAAACTTATTCGATACACAGGGATGAATAAGTTCGTGGGAAAAAGATCACGGAGATGTATGGAAACCTCACTGCGGTGGAGGCCAGTACTGCGGAAAACGGGCCATGAATTGGCACATCTGATCCTCGGCCTCTTGCTAGCGTCGCCATTGTTCCCGCTCCTGCTCAAAGTGGCGTTGCTGCGCCGCCCACTGCTCCTGCTCTCGGTCAAAGTGATGCTGTTACGCCGACCACTGCTCCCTTTGCTGATCTTCGAAGGATCTCCGAGCTGTCCAATCCCGCCACTGCTCCTCCTCAAAAGAACGACGCTCAGTGGTGTATGTAGCCTGAGCTGTAGAAATAGCCTATAGCTGGGCGTTCCACTCTCCCCACTGCTGCTCCAAACGGTTCAGCCGCTCCTCGAACGCCACACAGTGTGTGCGATGCTCCTAGAAAGTGGAGGACTCTCCCTGGGAGGTATCTCCCGTCAGAAGGTGGTGCGATTGCTCATCGGGCTGCCCCCAGTCAGAACCATGCTCGTCACCTCCGCCATCCTTATCATATTCAGCATTGTCAGCATCCTCGTCATCCCCATCTCCTCCGGTGGGATGGAGGTGAGGCTGCCTCGCCATAGCATCCGCGGCGGCCTGAACGGCCTCCACGTAGGCCAATGTATCCAGCTTCCAGTTCTGGCGGTATTGGCGAATCCCTACATTAGTGAGCTCAGGATTTGGCAGCGGAAAGGGCGGTGGTGTGCGCTGGCAGAAGAGGTAGGGTGGGCGATCGGTCTGAATGAATCGGAGGGCAACCAACTTCGTGATTGTTAGCTTTGTCAGTGGTTTGGCCTGATGCCTCACCAGATCAATCCCCATCGACAGAATGATGTGGGTCCACAACCCCCCAATACAGATCGGGTCGCAGCTGGCAGAGGATGCCCGACTGGACTACAGTAAGAACAGTTGGGCGAAGTTCAGGGCCTGGCCATGGAGCATGCAGAATATCACCATAAGCTCCACGTCCCTCATTGAGCTATTGTCCTTTCTGGGAAAGAGAGTGTGTGCAAGGATCCACTGAATAATCCGAAAAATAGGATTCCGAATCATAGAAGCTTTGCACTTGCCAGATTCCCAGGCCGGGCTGTCAACTGTGCAGATGGTGGGCCAGAAGACTTTTGCATCGAAACCTCTCGATTTAGTGTTGATGGGTTTTGTATATTGAAAGCATTTATTACAATGAGTATACAACAATTTATTTCTCCTATCTGTTAACAGTCGTACATGTATGAACAATGGTATCCTCTTGTCTCACCGATAGGGACGATCATACGGCGTGTTGTAGATCGCAGAAGACAGTATGATCACTTGACCTAGTGAGACATAAACATGATCATAGCCGAGACAGCGTATGAGGATACGTCTGTCCGGATGGCTGCGGCATTGTCGGAATAAGTAGTCTGTCTTGGTTACTTGACATGCTGGTACGCAGAGGTGGCGTATTGATGGACTGCAGTGAGATATATTCGTCTGTCTGATATCAGCGAATAAAAGATCTCGTTATATTGATTGAGTCCAAACCCTAACGAAGGTTCAGGGGTTTGCACGTGTTGACTGTTGCTTTGACTTGCCATGGTGGAGAGCCTAAGTAACGTGCTCGTATATCCGCATCTTGGGTAACAGCAGTTCGTGTAGTACCGCCTGAGACTGAACTTAGGTAACCATATCCGAGTAATAGGATGGGGACATTCCCTGAGGAGCTCAATAACATTCATCGTGCCAAAGTCCTGCAGGCTGATTAAGTTCAGGCACGAGTGATAAGGTTTGAGTGGTACTACTCAGGAATTATAAGATATTAATTAATTGTAGTTAGAGCTTGTCAGAGGCTCCGATTAATTAATGGATGTCCGGTAACCTTAAATATGGGGATTCTCAATTAATGCA
>JAPKLW010005465.1:0-20947 GCA_026898455.1 Plectranthus barbatus | reverse complement strand
CAAAATCTGAAATTTGTAATGAAGTACACCTAAAAATCGAATTTACACAGATATATATAGAGGTGGAGGCATATCCTATCGAATCTGGGGCTAAAGATATGAAATATCTCGTTTTTTAACAAATTCTCGCGCCCAGACTCCCGTCGATCGACGCCCCGTTGGCCGTCGATCGACGGAGCTCTTTCTTCGGCATCCCTTCTGCGCGGTCTCACTGTTTTTGCCATAACTTCCTCTCCCGAACTCCGATTGACCCGATTCCAGTTGCATTGGAAAGCTAAATCAAAGATCTATCCAATGCCATGGGCCAATAGACCGAATTCCTCATGTGGAAGAACTCTTCACTGCTACTCTTACACGTCACTGCTTTCGGAACGATTTTCTCGTGAATTTAGGCCTAAAACCTGCATGAACATCAAAACACGCCTAATACCACCTAAATATAGACTCATGCATAAAATATAAGGATAAACTTAATAAAACCACGTAAAATAGTAGAAGATAATATAGATAAGTGTGTAAAATAATGAACTTATCAGAGGGCTGATATATCCATTCGTTTGCTCATAATTCTTCGGCATGCCAGAAATTTAGACCTTTCCTTGAAATAGTAATCATCCGTTCTTCAAAACAGAGTTCATGCATAATGTAATCATATGTTTTCCATCGTCGGAATTGTTTACCAAGCACCTTGCCTTCTTCTGTTCCTTCAGCAATTTCAACATAGAAGACCCCAGTAATGTCCTTATTGACTTCTTGATCCACAAATGCTAAGATTTCACCACTCCAATCTCATAGATCGGCATTCGAATCATCTTCAAGTGAGACAGATGCGCACCACTGAGCTACCCTTTTAGAGTGGAAGAGTTTCCCAGGTAAACCATGAAATGGGATCCATAGTTGTTCGTTCTTCAAGGTGGGAAATTTCCTCAGGGTTTTGGCATCAAATACCTCATTAAATTCCCCCTCAGAATGAGATTCTGATGAGCAGGTGGACTCATCCAAGAATCCAGTCGAGGAGACGTCTTGTTCTATCGTATCATTTGCATGATCCTCAATAGCAGCAGCGGCTGTTGTCTCCTCAGCAACATGGACTACTTCAGCAGTGTCCGTCCTAGTTACTTTATCTACAATAGATTCTTCAGCAATGTCCGACATGATTACGTCAGCTACTATAGCTTCTTCAGCAAGTGCATGAGTCGTGTCCTCAGCAGACAGTTTATTTTCAGACTCAGCAACACTCTCTTCACTAGCTGGTTTGTCAGCAGACACGTTTGTGTCTACGATTTCCTTTGTGGTTCCTGACGACCCTACATCCTTAGCCTTAGGAGATACGACCTTCCCTGAACTATTGCTTTTATGGGGTTCGTCGGTTAGTTCATGAATCGGAACCTATTCGCCCTTGGAGTCTTTCTTGGTATTGAAGGCTCCAGAGTGGATCATCGTGTCTAGCTCCGCGTCAGTCATGCCGTCTTCTTCTTCTATTATTTTGGCAGATTGGGTGAATTCAACAAGGATTTCCACTTCTTTTCCTTTCTCAGTAGAATCTGCTGATGTCTTTCCTTTCTTTGCTGCTCTGCTCAATTCTTTAGCAGCTTCCTCATTTGATGTTTCACTAGTAATCTTCTTTTGGGCCTGTCGCTCGTCGTGAGATCGTTTGATCTGTTCGAAATTCAAATCTCTTCCTTCAAACGTAATTCTTTCTATCTCCATTCAGTATGCTTTTATTTCCTGTGCTTTCTTTGCATCGTTCCATTTCCTTTTGGTTTCACGTATGCCTTTGACACGTTCCTCAAAACTTCTAGAGGACAAGGGTGGGTCAATCTCCTTTTCAGTAGGAGCAGCAGTTTGATCAGGAGCCTTATGACCTCTGTTTCTCAAGGACTGTTTGGCAGGTAATGATGGCTATGGATGATGCTGCTTCTGTGGACTGGGCCGGATTCTTCTTCAAGAATGTCTGCGAAAGCATCATACTTCATCCGTTCGTGCCACTGCGAAATGGAATGCAGCTTAGCTGGTTGATGGAGAAGTATTTTCCAGAGATTGCTGACGGTCCATCCAACCTTGAAGGAGCTGATTTCTATCCTTATAAGTCAGTGTCGCCTTTCCGAAAACATAATGAATCCTGTAGTAGATCTGTGTTTTCCTTTTCACTGATGTTGTAATGTCCCTCCTTTTGAAGATGTAATGAAGTTCCTCTTTTTGCAATGCATGTCCATTTTCAGTGATGAATAGTTGTACAACACAACGATCTTTGGCATATCTTCATAACAAAAGATAGATTTGATCTTCATTTTTTCATGATCTGCTGAGCAGATACAATCTATCTGCTGACTGTTTAGAGGGGTGTTTTTGATATTTGCCATTATCTTAGCAGACTTCATTTAACAGAGACCTCCATAACATGCTGAAGATAATAAAGAGAAATCCACGAAAACCAGAAAGAATGAGAATAGCATTTCATTCATCTACATCAACGTCTAACTCCATCATGCCCAATTTGATACATAATTCTTTGAATCTTGTTTTTGCTAGAGGTTTAGTGAAGATGTCTGCTATTTGATCCTCCGTGCATATACGCTGAATATCATTGTCCTTCTTTTCTTGATTATCACAAATAAAGTGATGTCGAATATCAATATGTTTTGTTCTGCAGTGATGAACTGGATTCTTTGTGATGCACATAGCACTGTTGTTATCACAGTAGATTGGTACACATTCAGGAGAAATGTCATAATCCTGAAGTTGTTGTCGAATCCAAAGAATTTGCTGACAACAACTAGCAGCCGCTACATACTCGGCTTCGGTGGTTGATGTTGCTACCGAGTTCTACTTTTTGCTGAACCAGCTGATCAATTTATGTCCAAGAAATTGCCATTCCACTGGTGCTTTTCCTATCAATTTTGCATCCTCCAAAATCAGAATCTTAGTAACCACTCAGAGCGAGACTGTCAGCTCTTGGATACGAAACTCCTAAGCCTTCTGTGCACTTCAAATATCTGATAATTCGCCTTGCTGTAACTAGGTGCGTTTTGTTCGGTTGAGATTGATATCTAGCACATAGTCCCACAGCATATGATATACCGGGTCTGCTGGCTGTAAGATATAGCAGAGATCCAATGATCCCTCGATATAAGGTAAGATTCACTGCTTCTCCTTCTTTCTCGAGATCTCCTATTCATGCATTGCTGATGGGAATCCTTAACCTCTTGGTCTTTTCTGGACAATTCTTAGCAATCAGATCCCGCGTGTATTTTCTTTGGTGAATAAAACTTCCTTCATCGGATTGTTAAACTTGAAGTCCAAGAAAATAGGACATCTTTCCCATCATACTCATTTGAAAGTTGCTCATCAATAGCTTGGAAAATTTGTCATAGAGATCTTGATTCTTTGAGCGAAAAATGATATCATTAACGTAGATTTGCACAAGTAGGATGCTTCCTTTGTCTCTAATACGGAAGAGTGTTTGATCAATCCTTCAAATTTTGAAACCATTGTCGAGTAGAAACTTGGATAAAGTTCCATACCATGCCCGTGGTGCTTGCTTCAATCCATACAAAGCTTTCCTCAGCTTGTAGACTTGGTTTCCATTCTCAAATCCTGGGGGTTGTTCAACATATACTTCTTCCTTGAGCTCGCCATTTAGGAATGCACTTTTGACGTCCATTTGCATGACCGAGAATTCATGTTGTGTAGCATGAGCAAGAAATAACCTTATTGCTTCCAATCTGGCTACTGGAGCAAACAACTCATCATAGTCAATCCCTTCACACTGTTTGTATCCATTGGCTACAAGACGTGCTTTATTTCTTACCACCACGCCTGATTCATTCTTCTTGTTCTTGAATACCCATTTGGTGCCTATAACATTCTGATGTTCTGGTCTATCTACCAGATCCCATACATGATTGCGAGAGAATTCAGCAAGCTCCTCTTGCATAGCATTTACCCAGTCTGGATCGCGTAGAGCATCCTCAACTTTAGTTGGTTCCTCACTTGATAGGTAGCAAGAAAACATTGCGGACCCTTGTCTTGTAAGAACAGGATCATTAATATCTCCAAGAACATCTTTTAGAGAATAAGCACGCACCCATGCTGGTCTGATTGGTTCTTCAGCATTTCCTTCTCCGTCTCGATTATCAGTATGCTCTACATCATTCGCTTGATCCTTAGCATCTGGAGTGTTGGTGACTTTTTCTTCCATGGCAGAAATTCCTTCAGCAACTGGAGCTTCTGCTATAGGAACATCATGATCTGGAACTTCTTCTTCAGCAGGTATCTCATCAGCTGGTAACTCAGCACCTCCTGTGCCAAGGTCTTCAGCAGCATCTACTCCTTGAGCAACAGTGGGCGAATTTGACGTCTCCTCATCTGAATCATCTAGCAGATTAAAGATATCCTTTTGAGGATTGGCCTCAGCATGATCATTGGCATCATTGGCCTGGTCAGCGGTTTGATCACTGGCTGAGCTCGTCTGGATTAGATCACAATCATTCATAGACTTAGTCGGGTCAATCCGTAAGTTCTCGAACGAATTCAGAATTTATTGACCATTGACATCATCAGTCTCGTGATTGATTTCCTTCGTCTCTTTTACAGCTCTGCGCACTAAAGTAGATTCATCAAAAATAACATTGCATGTTATTTCCACAATTCCAGTAGTCTTATTTAACACTCTATAACCTTTGTGAGTAGAATGACCATATCCAAGAAGTACACCCTCATCTGACTTAGGTGAAAAAGTGTTAAGTTTCGACTTTCCGTTATTATGAATATAACATGATGCTCCAAAAGCACGTAGATAATCTAAATTAGGCTTACGACTGTTGTATACTTCGTAGGGAGTCTTGTTGAATTGTCCGTTAATGGAACTTCTGTTCTGCGTATAACAGGCTGTCATGACCGCTTCTCCCCAATTTTTAGCAGGTAAGTCAGCATCGGCTAGCATAGATCACACTGCTTCTTCCAATGTTCGATTCCTCCTTTCTGCTAGATCATTCTGCTGCGGGGTCCTAGCAGTGGTCCTCTCATGATTTATACCAGCTTCTGCGCAGAAATCCTTGAGGATTCCATTGCAAAATTCGGTTCCATTGTCAGATCGAATCCTCTTCAGAGTAACCTCTTTACTGTTTTGCTCCTTAAGAATTAGCTCGGGTAGGATGATCTTAACCTCATCTTTAGCTTTAAGCAAACGAACCCATGTGTACCTAGAATAGTCATCGATTACCACAAGAGTATATATTCTTTTACTTACAGAGGGAGGAGTGACTGGTCCAAATAGGTCCATGTGCAATAATTCAAGAATCCTGCTTGAGGTATTTTTCTCTGGATTGAAGTGGAATGAGGCTTTGGTCTGCTTTCCTTGTTGACATATTCCTTCCTTCCGAAAAGTGATGTCATTAGGTAGACCTGCGACAAGCTCATTTATGGCTATATGGTTATTGGTTTTAAAATTCAAATGATTTAACCTTTTGTGCCATAGCCATGTGGTTTCTTCTTTGCTTAGTGTTAGAAAGTATGAATGTTGTTGACCACTTTGCCAATCGACAACATAAAGTCCTCCTTTCCGGATTCCTCGAAGTTTTACTTCTCCTGTAATATTGTCAGCAATAGAACAACCTGAATGAATAAAAGATACTGTGTACCCGTTTTTGCATAGTTGACTTATGCTGAGTAAATTATGCTTGAGATTTGATACAAGAGCCAAGTTGACAATCCTTAGTTCATTGCGCTCTATGCATCATCTGCTAAGTATTCTCCCCTTACTATTATCTCCGAACAAAACAGATGGACCATAAGATTTCTGAATATCTGAGAACAGATCTTCGTCTCCCGTCATGTGCGCAGAACAACCACTGTCTAGGATCCATTCATTTGACATGCCTGATGTCTTCGCACTTGAATCCTGATCCTGCAAGAACAATTAGGTTGATTTAGGTCCCCGTTTCAAGTCGGGTCCTGAAGGATTAGCTTGGGTCATTGTTCCTTTTGGAACCCACATTTTGGTAATCTTCAAAGTTTTCTCCTTAAGATCAATTTTGATAACCTTCTCAACCTTTTGATGTGCATGTGTATTTGGTTGTGTGTTGTGTATCTTTCCCTTCATCGTCCTTTGATGATACATGTATCTGGACTCGAGTTTCACATAGGTGTTTCTCCTATGTGGTGTGTAATGATAGTATTGGGGTTTTATTGAATGATGCTCAATGTGTCTTCCCAGAGAAAGGACAGGATTTGGCTTCCTGGCATTTGAAACCTGATGCTCAGCCTTTGTTCTTGAGTTTGCTGAATAGTTCTGCTTAGCAGATCTAAATTGAGAGCTTTGCTTGACCTTTTGTTGAGGTCTAGCACAGTACTTGACACTCTGCTTGGGTTCAGCAAACTGCTTGATATTCTGCTGAGCGATCTGCTTAGCGTTTGATGATTCAACAACTATTGTATCCTTCTCTTTACTATCACCAAATATTTTTCCGGCAAAAACAAAAGTGATATTTCTCTTTAGCCTCAAAGTTTCATCTTCGTCATGACTGCTGTGCTCAATTCCAGATCGGTCACCGTGACCTCTCTGTTGGCTTATCAGGTTATTCAAGATATCCTGACTAGTCATATACGCAGACACACTTCTCATTAGCTTTGTTTTTCAAAATCATATTCTCTTTTTCAAGACTTTTGAAATTTTCAGAGTGTTCAAAAAATTTAATTTTAAGTCTCGATAACTCTTCGCTATTGGACCTTAGTCTTTCGACTTCATCGGTCAGGCTTGCGACTTTTTGTTTGAGTGAAGAATTATCTTCTACGATAGCATTTTTCAAGGTGTATACCTTTGAAAGTTCTAAAGATAGCTTGGTAAGATAATCTTCCTCAGAATCCAAGAAGGAATCCTCCGATTCAAATGTGTGTGATGAGCATGAAGTGTTAGCTATAGATGTTACCTCTTGATTGTCGACTGCTAGGGCCGATTTTGAAGGTTGCTCAACATTAGCGGATGGCTCACCATCCTCAACGATTCTTTCCATGAAGACCATTAAGGCTTCCTCTTCCTCATCAGTGGGATAATATCCTCTTCATTGTCAGGAATATCTGGAACTTCTTTTCGCGTCAGCAACGCCTTGGTCACAGCTCGGACTGCTCGCCTTTCGAATCTTTGCCGCAACCATTCTCTTTCTTCAGGACTTACTTTTGGACAATCATGCTTCAAGTGATCAGGAGATTTGCATTCAAAGTATGTCCTTATCTTTTTCTCAGTAGGATGTAGTATAGAGGTTGCTTTTGCATCCTTTTCAGCCTTTGCTTCCAAAATCATTTTTTGTATCTTCTTCATTTGCTCCTCCAACTCGTCTATCTTTTGATTTTCACCGCTTGAGTTATAAGTTGATGGAGTCTCCTTTGTTGGCATTGTTGGTCTTGATCTCTCCTGATTATAAAATGGTTTCCTAGGAGATTTCCATTTGTTTCCATCCTTTTTGATGAAGTATGCTACGTCTTCTTGAGTTCCAGCACTCGTTGCATTTGGATGTGCTATAGTAGCTTCATTCTTCTTCGACTGCTGAATGATGAATTCATGTGCCTTTAATTGAGAGAACACTTTTAGCGGGAGACATGTTGCTCAAATCCTTTTCACTTAAGCTCGTCATCTTGACAAATCAATCACTTCTGGGATAGAGCTTGGATATTATTTTGTTGTTCATTTCTCCTTTGTCATATGTCTTGCCGACATTTTTGAGTTCTCCTATGATAGTGTTGAATCTTTCTTCCATCTGCTGAATGGTTTCACCAGGAACCATGGCGAAGGATTCGTATTTGTCTACAGCTATTTGTAGCTTGTTTCGCTTCATTTGTTCAGTCTCCTGGGATACTTCACAGACGTACTCCCACATTTCTTTCGCTGTGTTGTAGTCTAGAGCTTTGTCAGACATCAGAGGGGGTAGACAGTCCATGATTAGCTTCATGGCAATAAACTCCAGCTGGCCTCTCTTTTTGTCTTCAAGAGTCCATTCCTCGTAGGGTTTCTTCACCATTTCAGGTCTGGGTTAAGCACCAGCGGGTCCAGGGGGTGCAGTGTTAACCTTCATGATCTCTATAGGACTAATCGTGAGAATGTCCCTCATCTCCGGATGAATGCTCTGCAACTGGATCATGGCCTTCTTTTTCCATGTTTCAAAGCCATCCTTGTTGTACTTTGGAAGAGCATGATTCGTCATCTTGATTCTTTTCGCCTTTACCTGAGCTATGTAAGACACAGATACAAGAAACGCAAGGATAAACTAGGATCTAGGTCCTAAGCGACTCAGAAGCAGTCGGTTTTTCAACCTCCTGCTCTGATACCACTTGTTGGTCTCTTAGATCAGAGTCGTCGTGGTAACAATAAGATATACACATGAAATGCAGCGGAATAAAAATTAGCATTTACTTGTAAGTAGGTTATTCTTAACTTAGGGTTTTCGGTTCAAGTTTGCTTAAGTTACTTTTTGCGGTTATACTCTAGCAACTCCGTTGCTAGGTTAAATCCTTCCGAACTGTCTTTCCTTCTCGGCTTCAGTGCCCGTTCGAATCAATCCCCTTTCAAGAAATTGACGGCTGGATACTTTCTATAACGAAAGTGATCCCAATGATTGAAGATTCTTTAATCACTTCAAGAATATCTCAGATGAGTGTCAGATGTGTGGTGAGACACTCAAGAAGTTGAAGGCTTTTCGATATCTCTGTATTATGCCTTTCAACTGAACTGCTCTCAGAACTTTTTGTCTCTTTTTGGAATCTTTCGTACGTGAATTTGCGTTAGAGAGTGAGCAACTTCTGCATCTTCCTTTGACTTGCCTTTTATAGTTGTTTTCTCAAAGTTTGAGTCGGCAGATCCGTTTAGACACAACGGATCTTTCTACTTAAATGCAGGAAGCTTTTTAACAACTTTTCTATCTTCGTGCAGGCTTTTCCGTCCTACTTCTGATAGGTCTAATCTTCGCGTGTTGGTCAGAATGGCGGTGTAGCAGTTGTTCAAATTTGCTTTGCTGTGCATCTGCTGGAACGGGATGCTGGATGTCTTTCAGCATACTACTGGACATGATGCGCAGAAAATGCTCTTCTACTACTTTGACTTCGGATTGCTAACACCTTTAGCAGTCTGTGACGAGTTATCAAATGCTGACTCCTCAGCATTCTGCTATCACTAGCTTTCTTCTTCTTTTTCGCTTTTCTGATGTCTGCTGAGATTCTTCTAAGCAACCTATTCTATTACAACTCGATGTTTACCCTATACAGGACATTACATAAGTTGCTAAGCTATGCTAATGTTTAGCAATGATCAACCATCTACTAAGGTTTGATCCAACAAAACCTTTTACATTGTACTCCTAAGGGTAGTTCAGGAATATTTTCCCAACATAGGATCTCTCTTAGCGAAGATCCTAGGTCTTCAGAGTTAGAAGCGGGTGTCGATTGAGCTTGTGCCATGACTGCTTCATTCTTCTTTGACTGCTGGATTATAAACTCGTGAGTTTTAAGTTGAGAAAATACCTCGGATGTTGACATGTTGCTGAGGTCCTTCTCGCTCAAACTAGTCATCTTCACGAATCAGTCTTCTTTTGGGAAGAGTTTAGAAATGATTTTGTTGTTCATCTCCCCATTGTCATATGTCTTTCCCATGTTCCGAAGCTCTCCAACAATAGTGTTGAACCTTTCCTCCATAGCTTGAATCGATTCACCTGCATGCATAGAGAAGGATTCATATTTGTCAACAGCTAACTGGAGCTTGTTGCGCTTCATGTGGTTGGTATCCTGGGAGGATTCACAGACATAGTCCTTCATCTGCTTGGCTGTATCAAAGTCCAAGACTTTATCTGCCATCAATGGAGGCAAAGAATCAAGGATAAGCTTCTTTGCTAGGTGCTCCAGCTGAGCTCGCTTCTTATCCTCTATTGTGCATTCCTCGAATGGCTTTGGGATCATTTGAGATGGTGCCGGTTGTCCTTCAGCAACTTGTCCTATAAAAGTGTTAGCTTTCATAATTTTAATAGGACCTTTCTCAAGAACATCCACCATCTCAGGATGAATGCTTTGAAGTTGTATGATGGCCATCTTCTGCCATGAATTGAACTTCTCCTTGGTATACTTGGGCAAGGTATGGTTCATCTTGGCAAACTTTGAACCTGATCTAGACAGGCAAAGGAACAGAATACCAACTCAAGGAAAAACTAGATCTGGTCTTCAAGCGACTCAGAAGCAGTTGGTCTTTCAACCTTCAGCTCTGATACCACTTACTGGTCCCGAGATCAGAGTCGTCGTGGTGAATACAAACAACAAACACACACGAAATGCAGTGGAATAATAACGTTCACTTGCACTTTTAAGTTCTTTATCAAGATTATTTAGCTCAATTTTAACTTAGGGTTTTTTACAATTATACTCTAGCAACTTGGTTGCTAGGTTTCAAAATTAACCACGAGAAACAGTAAACAATAAAATAGTAAACAAACACAATATTTATAGTGGTTCGATCAAATAGATCTACGTCCACTCCTTAGCCGAAATGCTATGAATTTCACTAAGAAAGTATACAAAATACAAGGATTCGCCGAACACTTGCTATAGGCGGTGAGCTTTCGAGCCGGCCACAACAAAGCTATCCTCCGTTACTCCATTCTCCTCAGTCAACTGCAGCTCCGGCCAAGTCAAGTCAAGGTCATCCACGTCTGCTAATATCTATAGCATCCACAATCTGCTAGGAATGATTTTACCAATCTAATCTACTACGACTCGAATTGATCGACCAATCTACTAAGGTTTGATCCAACAAAACCTTTTACAATATGATCCTAAGGGAGATTTAGGAATAATTTCCCAACAAGAAGATTCAAACGTCCGTTTGAATCTTGTCTATTAGACACATGGTGTCTGCTTGCGAATCTCCTTCCTTCTTTTTCTGCGAAGTACAAAGTCTCTTCAGATCTCCTTTTATCTTTGATTGGCGTTCTCCTGATTTTACCGTCTTTGTTAGAACGGATAATTGAGTTTGAATTTGGAAACCTTCCTTTTGTCTATTGATTATTTTTTCTTTGATTCGTTGGGTTTCCATGTGATATTGGATCCTTCAGTTTCAAGACTCCTTATTGAATGTTGATTGCTGTCATGCGTTTGCTGGCAGTTGATAGTTTGCTGATATCTCAGCAGTCCTGATGAGATTCAACAACGTACTTGCTTTACTCCTTCAGCATTCTGTTGAGTTCGTCCAGCATTCTTCATATGTTTTCTAGCCACTCCAGTTTTTGCTAGCTTCTTTAGCAATGTTCCTTCTTGCTGACTCTTTCAGCATATTCTTTCCGTATGCTTGAGTCTTCTAGCATTCTTCTTTGAGCTTTTCAAATTCTTCATCAAACTTCGAACCTTTTTTCTATTTATATTACAACTCGAATAAAAGTATCATTTACAAGACTTTTTACAATTTAACACGATTCTAAGTTGCAAGAAACTAGATCGCCAGATTCTTTCTTAGAAAGATGAACGCCATGTCAGAAAGGTAGCAAGCCTTTCTTGGCGAGTTGCATGCTGAACCGGGCAATCGCAGTATCCACATAGGATGCCTAGGATAAGCTCAACATTCTTATCTTACGATCTCGTAAGTCCTTAATCCCAAGAATGTAGCCAGCTTCTCCCAGATCCTTCATTTGGAACTGTTTGGATAGCCAAGCATTGATTTCCGACATCACTCCCTCGTTGTTTCCAAATAGGAGTATGTCATCAACGTATAGTGCTAGGAAGACCACGCTCCCACTGACACAAAGTCGGTAAACACAACTTTCATTTTCCAACTGTGCAAATGCATAGGATTTAATCACATCGTTGAAACGTAAGTTCCACGACCTTGAAGCTTGCTTAAGACCATACAAGGACTTCCTAAGCTTCCAGACAAGATGTTCTTCGCCCTTGCTTATGTAACCCTCGGGTTGCTACATATAGATGTCCCTACCTTCTTCAAGGTAACCGTTTAGAAAAGTGGTTTTGACATCCATCTGCCAGATCTCGAGGTCCATATGCGCAGCTATGGCAAGGAGTATCTGGATTTATTTGAGCATGGTTACGGGTGAAAAGGTTTCGTCATAGTCAATGCCCTCTTTCTGACTATAACCCTTTGCCACCAGCCTGGCTTTAAAAGCCATGATTTTTGATCTGCCCCTTTCTTTCTCTTGTATACCCATTTGCACCCTATGGCCCTAAAGTCATCCGGCAAATCAGTTTTCTGGTATACATCTATAGCAGTTATGGATTCTATTTTAGAATCCTTGGCGACACGCCATTTGGCAACATCCTTGTCCTGCACTGCCTCTTCGTAAGTCAGTGGGTCAGAGTCCTCATGTCCCGTCTTCTGGGCTCAAGTCCGAAGACTCACCCACAAACATGTACCTATCCGGCTAAAAAATAACTCTCCCACTACGACGAGGCATCGGTGCCGTGTCAGTAGTAGGTGCAGTAACTTGTGGTCCTGCACCTTGCACTGAAGAACGTGTCTGTGGTGTTGTACCTCTCACAGGTGCACCCACATCTACACGTTCCCCTTCCCTTGAAATTGCATTCTCGTTCTCAATTTCTTGAAGAACGATATCACTCCTTGACTTGTGATTACTCACATACTCGTCCTCCAAGAATCTAGCTTTGGTGTTAACAACGACTCTTTGACTCTCATGACAATAAAAGTAACCACCTTTCGTTTGCCTGGGATACCCAATGAACAGCATTACTTTTGACCTACTTTCTAACTTATCAGGTTCCTTAGACAGTACGTCTGCCGGATAGCCCCATACTCTAAACTTGGCCAAACTAGGTTTGCGACCAAGGAAGAGCTCAGAAGGCGTCTTAGGAACTGATTTAGAAGGCACCACATTAAGCACGTAAGCTACCGTTTCCTATGCGTAGCCCAAAAAGAAATTGGTAAGTTTTGCATAACTTATCATTGATCTTACCATCTCTAAAAGAGTCCTATTTCTTCTTTCAGCTACACTATTTTGCTGGGGAGTACCCGGTGCAGTCCACTGGGATGTAATCCCATTTTCTAAAAAATACTGCAGGAACTCGTTACCGAGGTATTTGCCACCGGGGTCAGATCGCAGCGACTTGAAAGTTTTCCCGACCTTCTTTTCTACTTCAGCCTTGAGCTCTTTGAATTTCTCAAAGTATTCAGACTTGTAGCGAAGCAGGTAAACATATCCGTACCTTGAGTAGTCGTCAATGAAAGTGACGAAGTACTCGTACCCTCCACGAGTCTGCGTGGACATCGGTCCACATAAGTCAGATTGGATCAATTCCATCACTTCCTCTGCTCGAGACTGACTAGACTTGAAAGGCCTAGTTTACATCTTGCCCTCGATGCAGGATTCACAGACTTGATAAGATACAGCCCGGACTAAGTCCAAAGTACCGTCATCTGCAAGTCTCTGAATCCGCTTCAAGCTGATGTGACCCAGTCTCAAGTGCCAGAGATATGTAAGATCCTCATCAGAAGAAGTAAGTTTTCTCTTTCTAGGATTATGAATTACGGATGAATTACATGCAATACTTGCGGAAGACTTATGATTACAGTTAACAACATAGAGAGAATTATTCAGCAATCCACGACAGATAACACCGTTATTACCAATGATAGAAACACCACTATAAAAAATAACTGAATATCCATCAACATAAAGTTTGGAAATTGAAATAAGGTTTCGCCGAAACTCCGGCACGTACAAAACATCTCTCAAAGTTAAAAACAGAATCATCAAAGTACAAGGTGAGATCTCCAATGGCAGCTGCACTCACTTGTGCTGCGTTCCCCATCTAGATGGTAACCTCATCATTCTTCAGCACCCTCTTCGGTGTGTACCCCTGCAAAATGTAACAAACATGATCAGTAGCTCCAGTATCCACTACCCACGAATGAGTAGAAACCGATGCTAAACATGTTTACATTACAAATGCAAATGACGTACCTTGTCCCTTGCTTCCGCATGCGCTCTTACTTGAAGTGACACCAACCCTTTTCATTTCATTGGACTTCCTCTCACGTGATCTGCGATCAATCATGTTCTTGCACACAGTATGAACCACATCTTTCAATGTGCCCAAGCTGTGCTCAAGATCTGATAACTCAGACTCCCAGGAAGGTATGAAAGACTGTCCTGCTTTGAGATCAGTGAGCAACTCTTTGAAGGAGTACTCACTTCTCTTAGCCACATCCATCTTAAAGTCATAGAATGAAAGCGGTAAAGAGTTCAGGATTATATCGATCTTAGCCCGATCAGATATACATCCACCACTACGTGTGAATCGTCTCATGGTGTTATCCATCATCATCACATGCAGTGTCACCGAACTGCCATCAACCATTCTCTTACAGACTAGGTCTTTTACGAGATCACAGTTGATAGTTCATTCCACTTTACCAAACGTGGCCACTATGTCCATCCAGATCGCTACAGAGCTACAATAGCCCTTGTACTTGAGCTTGAGTTCTCTAGACAGGTTATCTGAGATTAACTTGTAAGTAAAATCCTCAGATGTCACCCATTTGTCATAGTACTCCTTCTCACATCTAGAGACTTTATGGTAACGTGGGGCAAGTGGCATCATAGTAAGAACAAACATGTGTTGCTTAGTCAGGAGGATATACTCAATGCAGTATCGCCATTCATGGATGTTTGGACCAGTTAGAGAATTGAGAGCAAGTATATGATCGACAGTAGACATAGACATATCTGAAACAATAAAGAATCTTAAATAAGAACATACATGTAGAACTTCAAAAACAAATGCATTGAAAACCTTTTAATAAATCAAATACAAATGTTTTCCACTAATTGCCCAAGAGTTCTCACCGCAAGCTACACTCGTAGACATTTACGATGTCACCCTCAACCAGAACTGCGGGTTTTAAGCCCCAATCCATTTAATTTCACTACCATGTCAGGAAGCTTTTGACACTAGAAATTAATAATTAGTGAAAACCTTAGACCAAGCCATCTCTAAAGAACAGGGATGCAATTCTTGCATTATATTCTAAGATGCTTCTAAGCAATTAACCAGAAATTTAACTCCGGCCAAAAGAGACAGTTTAGCATGGCACGTAACCATACCGCACAGCCCTTAAAGCTTTTGTTATTTATAATTTAAATCAATCCTAGAATACTTGTAAAAGAGATCTACGCAAGCTACACTCGTAGACGTTTACGCAAAACCCTCCCACTATTCACATGATTTAAATTGTTTGTCTAGAAATCCCAACAACCGTACCCATGCACCTCTAGGAACTAGCAAGCTACACTCGTAGACGTTTAATAGAACGAGAGATACACTTACAGCCTAGGACTGCTTTGTGGAGGTCTATTGATTTTAATTAAAAAATCTGCTTAGTATTTTTCTTTTAAAAGGTTTCTTTATGCGCACATATAATTTCTTTGTCATTATATTTCCCAAATTTTTGCATGTAATAATACAAGCCCAAAAATTCCCCAAAATATAATCCAACAAGAAATTAATCACATAAGCATGCTTGGAAAGCTGTAAATAATAAATAAATCACATATCATACGAGGACAATTAAGGCAAACAAAAATTCCTCGGGGCCCCAAAAATAGAAAAATAAATTCTATCTATTACAATTTGAATTTGAATCTTATTTGAATAATTCCAAATCTTTTTCAAATCTTCAAGGGCCTCCAAATCTTGATTCACCAAATCTTTTGGGATTTAGGCCCTTGTGATCTGATGATTTGCCCTAACTCTAATGCAAACCCAAGGGTTTACACAGGATTGCACAAACCACCAAAACTCGAGCCACCACCACAGGGACAGCAGCAACCGACGACAGGCACCGCTGCCACCCTGCCACCGGCCGCCGTTGTGCCCAGCGCCGCCGCGCTTGCTTGCCCAGTGGGCTCACGCGCACCGCGCTGCTGCCGCTGTCGTCCGCCCGCCGCCTGGCTGCCCTCGATGCGCGCTGCTGTGCGCCGTCGCCTGCGCCGTACGCGGCCCCTGCGCCGCCCATCGCCCGCAGCTGCACGCACGCGCGGCCTCCTGTCGCCGCCGTGTACCGCCCTTCGTCGGCTCCAACTTCGTTCTCCGTCCTTGACCCGTCCAAAAAAAATTGAAAAAATTACAGAACAACTATTCTATTACAATTTTAAAATCTACACTAATCACGGATTTTCTCGTGATTTTACAAAATTAATTCAGCCCTACACAGATAAATCACCGCGGGCTGAATCACACGGGTTGCCACGAGGAACAAAAACCATCCACAACAATAAATTTATACATACATGCATATTGTATTTAATTATACACAAAAGAGCCACAAATCAAGAACCTAGCTCTTATACAAATTGTAGGGTTTTCCCGTGAACCGAATCACCAAAACAAAACTGAACCGGATCGATTTATGGATATTGTGCATAATTAAAATCATAATAAATAACCAGAATTGTGGATTGAGGAATTTACCGTTATTCCATCGAGTATGATCTGATCTTTTGCGTTTGAATTTCCAACTTGAATTCAACCACGCAATTAGATTTTATCTGCGGAAGTACAAATTAGCAATCTGTGGCTTGAGCAGGACCAGAATCGAAATTCTCCTCCCTTTCTCTCTTCAGGATCGGCGCCCCTCTCTCTCTCTCCCTAGGTTTAGGGTTTTTCAAATTGTGTTATGAAGTGGCTAGGGTTTCAGAGAGTGAGAGGTCTATTTATAGACCTTGGGTTGTAAAACCCAAGTGGGCTCCTAGGCTCAATTAAGCATATTTATTTGGGCCAGACCTGGGACCTAATGCAAATAACAAAGTGGGACTATAAATTAATTAATTCCCATGTCCATAACCCAGGACACAATTAATTAATTAATATTAATTCTTTTTCACCATAAAATTAATACTGACCTACCCCTTTATTACCACGTTATGAGAATGGGCTGCATTAATTGAGAATCCCCATATTTAAGGTTACCGGACATCCATTAATTAATCGGAGCCTCTAACAAGCTCTAACTACAATTAATTAATATCTTATAATTCCTGAGTAGTACCACTCAAACCTTATCACTCGTGCCTGAATTTAATCAGCCTGCAGGACTTTGACACGATGCATGTTATTGAGCTCCTCAGGGAATGTCCCCATCCTATTACTCGGATATGGTTACCTAAACCCAGTCTCAGGCGGTACTACACGAATTACTATTACCCAAGATGTGGATATACGAGCACGTTACTTAGGCTCTCTGCCATGGCAAGTCAAAGCAACAGTCAACCCGTGCAAACCCCTGAACCTTCGTTAGGGTTTGGACTCAATCAATATAACGAGATCTTATATTCGCTGATGTCAGACAAACGAATATATCTCACTGGGGTCCATCAATACGCCACCTCTGCGTACCAGCATGTCAAGTAACCAAAACAGACTACTTATTCCGACAATGCCGTAGCCATCCGGACAGACGTATCCTCATACGCTATCTCGACTGTGATCAGGTTTATGTCTCACTAGGTCAAGTGATCATACTATCTTCTGCGATCTACAACACGCTGTATGATCGTCCCTATCGGTGAGACAAGAGAATACCATTGTTCATACATGTAAGATTGTTAACAGATAGGAGAAATAAACCGTTGTATACTCATTATAATAAATGCTTTCAGTATACCAACCCATTAGTGCTTTCATTTCTTTATCCAATGTTGATGAGTGGTTTAAGTCGATAGCATTAACCGTGTCACAAAGTTAGGTGATAATCTCGTTCGATAAGAGCATGCCAAGATGACTATGATGAGCTACGAGGTTGTTTGATGAGGTTTATTGATTGCTTAACATTGTTTTGATTGAGGACAATCAAAGGTTCAAGTTTGGGGGATTATGATATGTTTGTAACATGACCTATTTTTTGATGTGTGAGCGTGCATGTTTGTGGCCATTTTACCCTCATATCATATACTTTCATTGTTCTTTTGTCTTGTTTTCGTGTTTTCGTGTTTGAAATGTTGTAGGATGTGTTTTAGCATAATATGGCATATTTGGTGGAGTTTTGGAGGAAAATCGTCCGAGTTTGAAGTCCCAGAAGGTAAGGTTCGTCTGAGCGGAGCGAAAGAGTTTCGGAGGTTTAGAAGAGTTGCCCGGCCGAGCGAAGCAAGCTCGGCTGAGCTGAGCCGGATAGAGGGCTCGCTCGGCTGAGCAGTGCAGGCTCGACCAAGCCATGGTGACAGAGAGCAGGCTCGGTCAAGCGGTTCTGGCTCGGCCGAGCCAGAACGTACCTCCCAACTTCCCACGGTTTCCAGTAAGGCTCGGGCGAGCCAATTTCGGCTAGGGCGATCCGAGGCCCTGCTTGCTCGCCTATAAATGGGGGAAAATTTGTTAATTGAAGAACATTTTGCCAAAATTGGAATAATCGTCACTATACTTTTCCCTAGATTCATCTCCAAACCTCTCCCCAACCAAAATCAAGGGGAATCAAGCCACATTCCATCCATTTGGTGAAGATTGAAGAAGGAAGAAAGGTAGATTGGATTCAAAGAAGACAATCGAAGAAGATTAATTTTTGACCTTGAAGTTTTGTAATGAATTCTCTTAATTCTCAATTTTTTTTGTACTTAACTCAAGGTATGGAGAACTAATTTCATTAGTGAGTGTTGTATAACGGATATTGTGATGGATTGAATCGATTATGCTGGTTTACTTTCCTATGAGGGGTTGATTTGCACTTGAGCTTGTTGCTTGCCTATTAGGTGTAGGTAATAGCCGGTCTTTAGGTAGTTGACGTGAACGTTGCAGCCAACACGCGGACGAAATCGTCGTGATAAGTGCATAATCTTATAATTCTAGTTTCAATCCATGTGCTGTGCTAGGATTGTAGGGCGATAATTGATGGTCGATTGGGAGTGGCCTAGGAGTTAATAACGTAGCTGTTTGCAATTCCTAGTGTCATCTACCGCTAGTTATCCATAGCAAGTGACTAGCGACATTAGAGTCGGTTGCTCAACCTCATAGGAATTAAAATTCGTTTGCAACATAACTTGGTTTAATTCGGAACAATTGAAGTTTACAAACACTCACTATCTTCTAAGATTGCCGGATTTGTTATCTTAATCTACCTAAACCATTGATTGAATTACATGATTGGAGAAGTTAGCAATTTGTTAAATAATTGATTGTTTGCATTTAAAGCTTAGTTTACGATTCATTGCCTAGATAGATGAAAATCAACGACTTTTGAGTAACCTAGCTATTAATACCTTTCAATTGAGTAGATGATATCCACTTGAGCGAATTAGAAAAGAGACCGGATTGATATATTTAACGTGTTAATTGTGTGTGCTTCACGCGGTTATCACATTTCTAAAAACGGTCTCACCTAGTCAACAAGGAACTTGCTCTCTTCAGCTTGAGGTGCGAACACTTTGTGCAACCATCAAATGGAAGCATTGGATTGTTGAGTTATTCTCAGAATTTTGATAGATGGTTAGTTGGTAGGAATATCGTCTGAGATTCTCATAGAGTGAGAAACTCTTCTCAAATTCTTATTATTATAGTAAGAACTTTGGTAATAGCTTTAGAAAAATGCTAAGAGTTTCATTTATAAGAAACACAGAGGGTTATAAGAGCTTTGGAAGCAAAGTGTTCGTCGAAATATGTCGGAACTAAGTCTACAACAGACAATGTGAATTATCTTTTATTATTTCATCCTTTTGGATCATTCTTAGTGTATCAAAAAAAATTTAATTGAATAAACCATGCGAACTTTATGCATGCTTCTAATAATTAATTGTAAAGGATGGATTTACGGAATACTTGAGCTCTAGCTTCTGATTTCTAAAAACGAAGGCAGTGTTGATGAAATCTAGATGTTGGGATCAAATCTGATCTTCTGAATTGTTCACTTACTCCTCGTAAATTTGGTGAGGATACGCTACCGAGTTGAATCAAAATTGAGAATACAGATTAGCTTCCCCTTATGATCGACCGCCGCTCTCTCTCTCTCTCTCTTCTCTCATTTTTATACTGTCAAACCGAACATTGTGTTGTTCTCTTATATGATCAGATAGAGAGAAAGGGTTTCTATAGTATTACGGTTTGTAAACCCTAATACTAATGGGCTCTCAGCTGTTTGTCGGCCAGAATAGGGACCAAATGCAAATAATAAAGTATGCCCTCCTTATTAATTATTTTTTCCATGTTTATCCTATAACATAATTAATTAATAAAACATTAATTTTCTTTTACCAAGGAAATTAATGTTGACTCACCCTTTTATTACCACGTTATATGAAACTTAAATGATCGACATATTTAGGGTTCTGGATATTTATTAATTAATTTGGATTATGACAACAACCATAATTAATTAATCTCTTATTTCCTGAATAGTATCACTCACTCCATTTCACTTATACATTTAACCTGTAGAATTTAGCATAATAAACCTTGTGAGCTCCTCAGGGAATGTCCCCATCCTAAAACAGATATTATATGTGTCTAGCCTAAGCAGGCAACACACAAACCGCCATACCTAAGATGTAGATATTGAAGGGATTCGTGAACTGAATCACGAAGTCCGTTTGCCAAGGATCGTTAATTGGAATATCAAAATAAATTGTTATGCCTATGAACAATCCTAGCATGCTCCTATATTATTATGCATAAGAAGGTTATGCGGAATACCTGGATTGATGAACGATGAAGAACGCGTGCGCGGAGATGCCCTTTAATCTTTCCCACGCACCAAGATTTAATTTCCTAACAGATTGAGGAAATTAATCTAAAGAAAATAAATGATTATTTTCGAAAATAATGAGGAGAGAGAGAAGAAGAAATCCTCCTGATCTGATCTTCTGATCTGTTTCCCAACTCGATCTGAAAACCTGGTGAAGGTTCTCTATCAGATCCCTTGCCCGGTTGAGAAGCAGAATTTCCTCCTCGTATCTCAGACTCTGTCGATCAC
>JAPKLW010005464.1:10479-20948 GCA_026898455.1 Plectranthus barbatus | reverse complement strand
TACCGGGGTATTGCCCTGCGGGCTAAAGCGTGAGTCCGGGGGTCACGCGAGTTAGAACTATTCCGGGGAATGCTCTCTTGCGCGGAGCAGGGCTCTCGCACGTGCACTCTGTTTTTGGCTCCGTAGAGCGCTAGTGAGGTGAGTTATAGCGGATCGTAGGACACATGGTGAGTTCCCGTGGGGAGTTCTCACATTCCCGTAGAAGGTGTCGATCGCGTTATAGTTCTCCCCACGATGGGATGTTATTGTTTTAGGCTTCCCTGAGCGGCTCGCGCCAAAGACTTCTGGACGGTCTATGTCGACCCGTATGGCGGCTCGATACCGAGGCATTTTTCATGGGATTTCAAGTTTTGCCGCCCACAGAGTGGCACGGTCGTAATTTCAGCCAACTCTGAGGGTGAAGTCGGGGGCGCGAACGGTTTTTTTTTTTAAATCGTATAAGTATTCGATCTCTTCTCCAGTTTGCCACTTCACATTCTGAGACCCCTAATTTCTCATTTGATTGTCACTATTCCGGCGATTACCAGTGAGTTTCCTTCGACGATTATTCCGGCGACCGTAATCTTGGTGATTGCGCCTCCTTCCCGCTCTCCGTGACGGTTCCGGCGCTTGTTCTCGCTCGTTTATTCTTCGCGGCAATCAGGTAAATCACCCTGATTCACTCGTCTTCTCCTACGTATATATGTGCTTGTTCTTCATTTTCGGATTTGTCTGCGTCTTAATCTGGGGTTTTCGGGGTAGAATCGTATGAGCTTTGTCGATCGCTATTTGTTGTGAAATCTTCGTAAGTGCTCCGTGCGCAACTCGTTCGTATGCCTTTAATTTTTCGCTTAGATTGGCTGACTTTGATGGGTGCTAGTTCGATTCGTTTTCTGGGTCGTATGCATGTGTTGTTGGATGTATCGGACTCTTGGGCATGTAGCTAGTCTCGAGTTAATTTTGAGTGCGTTTCTGGTCTGATTCTTGAGGTTGGTTGGGGTGCTTTGATGAGATCGTGCATACGTACCTTTTTTTTTGATTTGTCTAAAATTGATGGTCGTCGGTTGCATGGATGGATCGGTTGTGTCTAGTTCGTGCTGGATTTTGCTTACGGGGTCCTTTCCTTCCGTTTTTCGCGTGCGTATTGCATTTTTTCGTTTTCTGGCCTTTTGGGGGACCTCTTTCTTTGCCAATTTTTCTCTTTGTTTTGAATCTTGCGTAGTTACAGTTTTCATGTCGAATTCGTCGGTTGAGATATGGGAGGAACACTCCTCCTCATCGAGCTCTAAGGAGTCGCCGATGAGGGGTTCGCCGCACCGAGAGGACGCGACCTCGGGTACCGGAGGGGTCGGCGTCATGCTGAGCAGCCGGTCCTCGATATAGACCCCGAGGAGATCTCAGAAGAGGAGGGTTCCGTCGGGGCTAGTGAGGGCAGCAGCGACTCATTTGTACCCATGGAGGTTGATAAGTCCTTCGTGAAGAAGGACCAGATCAATCCAGACGATCCGGTGCGTACCGCCGTATCACTCGCTACCGAGGAGTCTGTGAAGAAGCATGCGGCGGGAGTAGCCTGCCATAAAATGGCTTACACGATACCGAGGCGCGATGAAAGATGTTGTCGACCGCCACGCATCGATGAAGTGGCATTTTTCCTTCCTGTGCTTAAGTATGGGGTCGGTTGGCCTCTTCACGCGTGGTTCCAAGCCGTCTTGTTTTCATATGGATTGGCTCCGTTCCAGATTGCACCGATAAGCTGGTGCCATATGCTGGGGACACTCCTCATATTTTATGATGCCGGGCTTGGGTACCCAACTCTCAGAGAGTGGCATTATTTATATAGGTTAGCGAGGTACGAGGCCGGTTACTACTTCTTATCGAAGAGGGACAACCTGGCCGAGGCGATGATTACTGGCTGTAGGCAGAACACCCCGTGTTGGAAGAACCAGTGGGTATGGGTGCCGATGAGCCATTCTAGCCCCGAGTGTCTGTCCGAGGGGGGCATTCCAATAAGTGCGGTCTCGTGCATATGTTAAGTGTGAGCCTCGATATCGACCCTTTGTGCTAACTCGTTTGTGCCTTTTCTCTTGCAGGATATAAACAGACGGTCCTTACCTACGAGGAAGAGAGTCGGGTCGACATCGCATATTCGAGAGAGGATCGCAAATTCTCCTTGGTCAGGGGCAAGAGGAGCGTTGGTGCAGAATTTTGGGTGAACGAGAGTGGTAAGAAGGAAAGAATACCCGCAGATATGGCCAATTTATCTCCCATGGATCTTCTGGCGGCGATGAAAGCCCAAAAATGCCCGAGGGAGGTTTCGTCTTCGACTCCTACTGCCGAGGCTCCTTCGTCCAAGAGGGCCAATACCGAGACGCCACACGTGTCTCCGATTGTGCAGACCGAGGAGCGGATTGTTGTCGAGCCGACCGAAGTGGTCGTTCCTGGGTCTGCTCCTGCTCCTGTCCCTCCGGTCAAGCCAACGAGGGCTACGACTCCCCCTCCTCGTACGGCTCGTGATGAGAGGAGGAGGAAGAGGGCCCGTGATGTGAGCGCAGACTCCAGGGCTCGGTCGGGGTCGACCGGCCAGTCTAAGGAGTTGGACCTCGTACTGGTCGGCTCTGGCTCAGCTAGCATCGCTTCTTCCACGGCCGCGTACGCACTTCATGTGAAGAAGGTGTTAGATGGGGAGATTCGCGCCGAGGACTTCGATAGCGAGTATGCTCGTGAGAACTTCACCATGGTGAAGGATCTCCAGGAGGTACCGGCTGTCATGCTTCTTGATAACTTCGATTTTGGTCTTTTACTAGTCTAACTTTTCCACTGACCTCTTGCAGACTACCAGGAGGTTCGCCGTCTACTCCGAGCAGCTTATCAAGTCCCTAGACTCGGCTAGCGAGGGACTGAGTCGATCCCGAAAGGAGTTGCAGGCGGAGCGGGATAAACGGGTCGATTTGGCCGGTAAGATTGCTTCAATCTCGGGGGAGTTGAAGGATTCGAGGCTAGAGAGCCAGAAATGGAAGGAGAAGTATGAGGACTTGAAGAAGGAGAGACAGGAGTTGTCGAAGCGGAGTAAGGGTCTGGAAGCTGAGTTGAAGGCCTCGACCAAGAGGTTCGAGGAATCGATGCGGAAGACAGAGATGGAGCTTGATTCCTTCAGGGGTCGGTTCCACAAGAGCCAGGAGGAGAGGCTGAAAGAGCAGAGAGCACACGAGGAGGTGGAGGCTCTAAAAAAGGGTTGCGGGGTCGACTATCAGCAGGTCGTAGCGAACCCTGAGTTCAAGTCGACCTTCGATCTCCTTGTGCAGATGGTTACCGGCTCCATCTGTGCAGTGGTCGGTCGGAGATGTCCTGACTTCGACTTGGACAATATTACGCGCCCTGCCACGCCTCCTCGCTCGACTCCAGTAGGGGAGCTCCTCGATGCCGAGATGCAAGATGCTACCAAAGAGCCGACCCGCCTCGAGTCGATCCCTAAAAATGTTGAGGTGGAGAGAAGTGCTGAGGAGAAAGAGGCTGATAGCTTCATCAACGAGGATGGTGGCGGAGAAGGCCAGAAGAAGAATGAAGAGGACGCCGCTGTTGGGAAGTAGTTTATAGCCTTCATTCTCCCCTGATTGTAATCACGATTGTCGATAACTCAGATGTACATTTTTGTTGACTTTGTTCTGTTACTTTTGACTGAAATGTTTGCAGCTTTAATTCATATCTTTCTCGTTATGTCGCTTTCGTATTGGAATTTGTTGCATGCTTGTTGCGTGTTTTGTTTCTTGTATATCGGAGGGGAGCTTCATTGTCAAAATGGTCGGTTCGACTTAGTAGGGCTTAGGGGGTCGATGCCGATTAGCTAGACTCATCGATATCGTGCCCCTGACTTGACTGCTTGAGCCCCTGACTTGACTGCTCGAGCCCTTGACTTGACTGTTTGAGCCCCTGACTTGACTGCTCGAGCCCTTGACTTGACTGCGAAACAAGCAATGTAGGATCAGGTTGGGCGATGCCTAGGCACCGCCCCTCCGACGCTCAAGTTAGTAAAGGCTTTATGAATAAATAATAATAACAAGAATGAAACGAGAGAATAGAGTATGGACACGCGTATCTGCATACTATTGGTAGTATTTCTTCAGGCGTTTGACGTTCCAACTATTTTGTACCCTTCTTCCCTCTAATGTCTCTAGTTGGTAAGCCCCGTGTCCCACTACCTTGGATACTTTGTAGGGGCCTTCCCAGTTAGGGGCTAACTTTCCTGCTCCGGATTCTTTCGTGTTTTGAAACACCCTTCTTAGGACTAGGTCCCCTTCTTGAAAGCTCCTAAGTTTCAGCTTCTTGTTGTAGAATCTTTCTACTTGGCGTCGCCTCTGGGAGGCTTTAGCAGCGGCGTCTTCCTGTAGCTCGTTTATGAGTTCAAGATTTCTCTCGAGTAGGTTTGCGTTTCCTGCCTCGTCTGCGAATTATACCCGGGGGCTATGGGCAATTATCTCGACGGGTGCTACAGCTTCGACCCCATATGCTAGTGAGAATGGCGTAGCTCCGGTGGCGGTCCTTGGGGTGGTTCGGTAGGACCAAAGGACCGCAGGAAGTTCTTCTACCCACCTGGATTCGTGTGGGCTTAGCTTCTTTTTCAAGGTAGCCATTACCGTTTTGTTGGTTGATTCTGCTAGGCCGTTTGCTTCGGGGTATCGTGGTGTCGAGAATACCAACTTTATCCCGTAGGTGTCGCAGAAGGCTTGCATCCTTTCGCTGGCGAATTGCCGCCCATTGTCCGTGCGTATCTCCTTCGGTATTCCAAAGCGACACAGAACGTGCTTCCATAGAAATTTAATAACTTCTAGATCGCGGGTCCTTCCCAGGGCTTCGCCTTCTACCCACTTGGTAAAATAGTCCGTCACCATAAGGATATGATCCTTCTGGCCAGTTCCCTTTGGCAGCGGCCCTACTAGATCCATCCCCCACACCATGAATGGCCACGGAGTGACTGTGGCGTGGAGGGGCTCTGCATTTCTATGGGCGGAAGCTTCGAAGCGCTGGCAGCTATCACACCTTTTTACATGGTTGATCGCGTCTTGCTTTAGGGTAGGCCAGTAGAAGCTGGATGTGATTACTTTGTGGGATAACGACCGGGCCCCGGCGTGATTTCCACATTCGCCCTCATGTACTTCTGATAATATCTCTTCTGTATCGGGAGAGGCGATACATCGAAGGAGCGGTCCTCCGAACGAGCGCCTATACAATTTGTCGTTAATGAGGGTGTAGCGGGCAGCTGCTCTTTCAATTTTCATTTCGTCGTTCTTATCGCCAACTGGGGGTTCTCCGGATAAGCGTCGAATAAATGGGATTCTCCAGTAGTTCCCGTCTAGATCGACGGGTGCGACACTATTGTGTGCAGAGACAGACGGCGCTAGCAACCAAGTTTCAGGGATTGGCCGGGTACTTTGAGAGGAGCTCGTGGCAGCTAAGCTTGCCAAGGCGTCTGCTCGGGCGTTCGATTCCCTGGGGATGTGGCGGAGATCCCACTCTTCTATCTTCTCCTTGAGCCTTTCGATCAGGGAGTGGTATAGTTTCAAGCATTCTTCTTTTACGGCGTAAGCGCCGTCTAGCTGGTTGACCACCAGCTGGGAGTCACTTTTAGCGCGAACTCTGCGAGCCCCGAGTTCTACGGCGAGTTGCATCCCTTGGACGAGCGCTTCGTACTCAGCCTCATCGTTAGTTGTGGGGAAGTCGAGTCGGATGGCTCGCTCATAGCTTTCTCTGTGCGGGTCTGTCAGGACTATTCCGGCCCCGTTGCCGTGCAAATTGCTGGCCCCGTCGATTTTCAAGGACCATATGCCGGCATCCTCGTTGGCCTTCGTCATGTGGGCTACCTCATGTTCCGCTTTCAGTTGCAGGTCCGTAGAGAAGTCTGCTACGAAGTCAGCTAATACTTGTGACTTGATGGAGGTTCTTGGTTCATATTGAATCCCGTAGCCTCCTACTTCGACTGTCCACTTGAGCAGTCGCCCAGACAGATCCGGTTTTGACAATACGGCTCTTATAGGGTAGGCCGTGATTACTTTGATGACGTGGGCTTCGAAATAGGGTCGTAGCTTTCTGGTGGCATTTACGAGCGCCAAGGCGAGTTTTTCTAAGGCAGTGTATCGAGTCTCGGCGTCTAGCAGGGATTTGCTGGCGTAGTGCACTGGATGCTGCTTGCCATCTACTTCTCGTATCAGTACGGCTCCGACCGCGTGATCCGATACTGATAGATAGAGTAATAACGGCTCGCCGTCAGCTGGTTTGGATAGCAGAGGTGGGCTGGATAGGTAAGCTTTCAGTTCTTCAAGCGCCTTTGCGCATTCTTCGGTCCATTCGAACCGTTTACCCTTGCGTAGGGTGTTGAAGAAGGAGTGGGTCCTCTCGGAATAGCGTGATATGAAGCGGCTGAGGACGGCAAGACGTCCGGTCAGCTTTTGTACCTCCTTCGGGGACCTTGGATGTGCTATCTCTTGGATGGCCCTAATCTGTGTGGGGTCTGCCTCTATCCCCCTCTGGGTCACTATATGACCGAGGAATTTGCCGGAGGAAACCCCGAACGAGCATTTTGCCGGGTTTAGCTTCATGTTGTACTTTTCCAGGATTTGGAAAGCGTCTCCTAGGTGGTCTACATAGTATTGGGATTTGACGGACTTGACGAGCATGTCGTCAATGTAGACTTCCATTGTTTTGCCGATCTTTTCTTTGAACATGGAGTCAACGAGGCGTTGGTACATAGAGCCCGCGTTCTTTAGTCCGAACGGCATCACTTTATAACAGTAAATGCCTTGGCTAGTAATGAAAGCTGTCTTCTCTTGGTCATCGGGGTGCATTTGGATCTGGTTGTACCCTGAGAAGGCGTTCATGAAACTTAAGAGTTCGTGTCCTGCCGTAGCATTGACTATGGCGTCGATATGTGGTAAAGGATAAGGATCCTTTGGGCAAGCCTTGTTCAGGTCGGTAAAGTCGATACAGACCCGATTCTTGTCGTTCTTCTTTTTGACGACTACCACGTTGGCAAGCCAAGTGGGGTAGTGCACCTCTCGTACTGAACCGATGTCAATTAGTTTCTGCACTTCCTCATTAATGGCCTGATTCTTCTCCGCGGAGAATTTTCTTCGCCGCTGCTACACCGGTCTGCAGTTTGGGTCTACCTGAAGGCGGTGCGTGATGATGGACGGGTCAATTCCGGTCATATCGCAATGTGACCAGGCAAATATGTGGACTTTCTTTCGGAGGAACCCTAGAAGGGCGCTCCTAACGTCAGCGGGAAGCTCTGCCCCTATGAAGGTGGTACGAGTTGGATCGGACTCGTCGAGGGTCACCTCTTCTAACTCTTCGGCTTCTGGTCGACCCAAAGGGGTCGATATCGAGCCGTGTTGTTGCGAGTAGACGGCTCGAAAGCTCGCATAGTAACAATCCCTGGACGCTTTTTGTTCCCCTCGGATAGTCTGGATTCCCCAGGGAGTGGGAAATTTGAGCGCTTGGTGGTACGACGAGGGGACTGCTTTGAGCTCGTGGATCCAGGG
This sequence comes from Plectranthus barbatus, assembly GCA_026898455.1. Classification (NCBI taxonomy): domain Eukaryota; kingdom Viridiplantae; phylum Streptophyta; class Magnoliopsida; order Lamiales; family Lamiaceae; genus Plectranthus; species Plectranthus barbatus. The sequence continues at coordinate 13,437 of JAPKLW010005464.1, read as the reverse complement.
CCTCCCTAGGATGGCGTTGTGCGCGGACGTTGCGTCTACGACTTGGAACTTCACATCCAGGTTCAGGCCTCCGCAGTACATGGGAAGAGTGATTTCTCCGACTGTCTGCTGCTGGCCTCCGTTAAAACCGTAGAGAGTCATGGTTACCGGTTCTATCTTACTTACGGGGATCTGCATTTCCTTCAAAGTCCGAAGGAACATGATGTTCGCGGAACTGCCGTTGTCCACGAGTAATCTCTTCACCTGACAATTCGATATCAGGAGTGAGATCACGAGTGCGTCATGATGTGGGTGAACGAGCCCCGACGTGTCCTCCGCAGTGAACTCAATGGCCTCATGCTGCTGCATGGGATTAACGTGGTGGACCTCGTGGTTTAGTATCCTCCGGGCTCTCTTGGCTGCGGAGCGCGACCTTCCGCTGATCTCCGACCCCCCAACGATCACATGGATCGTTCGCTCGGCGGGGGGTGGCTTGTTCTGGGGTTCCGCATTCCCGGTTGGGTTGGCTTGCCTACCCCTGGTCCATGTGTTCTTTCCCTTGTTTGTCAAGTATTCGGTAAGGAAGCCATTCTTTAGAAGTTCAAGTACTTCTAAGCGCAGAGCCTGGCACTCCTCAGTTTTGTGACCATGGTCGTTGTGGAACCCACAGAACTTCTTTGTATCCCGTGTCTTGGGGTCGGATTTCATCTTGGCGGGCCATTTCACAACGCCACCGAGCCCCTTGAGCACGTTGTTGACCAGGTAATTCTGGTCGATACAGAGGCTATATGGAACTTCGCCGCTAAGCGACGTGCGGCTGTAAGGATGATCTTGCCGGGAACGTCGCTCATCACGAAGGTCCTTACGATCTACATACCTCGACGTAGAGGAGCCTCCTCTATATCGAGGCTCTCGATGTTGGCTAGCGAGTTCGTAGGCCTTCTGTTCGTTCAGACGCGCGATGCGGTTCGGCTCGTCTTCTTCCCAGTTAATTTCGGCCCAGGCTTGTGAGAGGACCGAATCCATATCATAGCAAGGGTGGCTGGTCAGGTCTCGGTAGAGTTTTGAAGACACGTCTAGGCCGTTTTTGAAGGCGAAAACTGCAGTGAGAGGAGGGCAGTTCGGTATCGAGGCGAGCTCCTGATTGAAGCGCCCCACGTACGATCGTAGCGATTCGCCTTTCTTGATTCATATGCTGTTCAGAGCATCGGGGTGCTTGGCTATGCATCGGCAATTGGAGTATTGCTTCCTAAATGCCATGTGGAGCTCCGAAAACGTCGAGAAGGAGCTCCTCGGTAAGTTGACGAACCACTGAAGCGCTGGCCCAGTTAGACTCGCCCCGAAGCTCTTACACAAGCAGGCTTCGCGCAACTCGCCCGGGATCGAGGTGGTCAGCATCTTTTGTTTGTAGAGGGCTATGTGGTCCTCTGGGTCGGTTGTCCCGTCATAAAGCTGGAACGAGGGCGGCACGAACCTTGCCGGGACATCTGTGTTAGTGATGTCAGGTGTGAAGGGCGAGTCAGCGTAGCTGTCGCGTGGTATCAGCGAATCTGGGGGAATGATTCCCGGAATACGGCAGATGAGCTTTTCGAGTCCAGCCATGCGCGCCTCAAGACGTCGCTCGTACTCGCCAAGTGGTGGCTCGGTAGCGAGGCGCTCAGTCGGATGGTGCGTTGTTGTTCCTTCGGGCCTTCGTCCGAGGCCGGACGTAGCAGGTGTGTTAAGATCGACGGCGTCCTCCAGGTCGAAGACTAGGTTCTTGCGGAGATTTGGCGGTTTCTCGCCGGTAGCGGGCTCCTCGACAAAAGGTTGTTTCTGGGACGTTCTTTCCTTACGAAGCTGGTCGTTCTCCCTTCGCAGGGCTTGATTGGTGGCGTGCAACTCCATGATTCTAAAGTCTGTCTCCTTTGCCCGTCGCCGGTTCTCCTCGGCCTCCTCGGCTAGTCGGGCCAGGATCGTATTCAGCATCTCCGAGGGTACGGCTTGAGCACCGCTAGTTTGCAGGGTTTGCCGCACTAGCTCGTCGATAGGGACGATGTCCTTCGGTGCCGAGGAGCTGGGTACGCGAGTCCCAGCCGTCTTTCCCGCTTGAGTTCCCATTTTCTCGCTGTTACCTGTCATGGAATCAGTGAAGAAAATACGGAAAACAGCTCTAAGGGCCCCACGGTGGGCGCCAAATGTTGAGGTTCGATTTTACGGAAAAAAGGAGCCCTCAGAGCTTCGTTAAGAAATCACAGTTAATAACGGAAAATAGAAACGACAAACGGGAATTAAACAACAAGAAGTAAATGAGCAATGCAATAAATTAACGTTGACGTGATCGTTTCCGGTAATGAAAAGAATCTACAGAGAATTCGACAGAGTTTCGGCTATATTTTTCTATGAGAGAAATCGATACAAAAATTGAGCCTTCTGCCCCTATTTATAGACAGGATAGGGGCAGGTAGGCAGCAGCTAACCCTAGCCGTCGAGTAGTAACGGCTCGCCGCAAATATCGGGCTGTTCGCGAGTCTTTCGGAGGAGGTTAGGGTCTGCGATCGGGCGCCGCCAGTGGGCTAGGGTTTCCCTTCCTCGAACTCCTCGATATCGACTCTCATAGTTCGTCGATGGCGAGTCTCTTTTCTGGTCGGTGGCGAGGCCTCGACTTGGGCGGATTCTTAGTGTCTTGTTGGCGTTGGTGGGCTACCTTTACGAATTGGACTTGTTTGCGCGGGCCGACTCGTCTATCGGACCTGGGCTCGTGGGCCCGACCCCAACAATAGCCCCTTTTGGTTGCGGGGTCTGCGCGGGGCAGGCCCTGGAACCAAAATTATGAGTCAAAATTCGGTACAGAGTGCGTAAAATCGAGGTGTCCAAGAGACTGTCCTCGGGCCCGGGAGATACTTCCTGAGAGAGTAACTCCGCTAGGGAGTAGCCGGGATACTACTCCTGGTCGATACGAAGGTTCCTGGGGAGCGCAAGCGTATGACCGTGCAGGGA
>JAPKLW010005464.1:0-10469 GCA_026898455.1 Plectranthus barbatus | reverse complement strand
TACCGGGGTATTGCCCTGCGGGCTAAAGCGTGAGTCCGGGGGTCACGCGAGTTAGAACTATTCCGGGGAATGCTCTCTTGCGCGGAGCAGGGCTCTCGCACGTGCACTCTGTTTTTGGCTCCGTAGAGCGCTAGTGAGGTGAGTTATAGCGGATCGTAGGACACATGGTGAGTTCCCGTGGGGAGTTCTCACATTCCCGTAGAAGGTGTCGATCGCGTTATAGTTCTCCCCACGATGGGATGTTATTGTTTTAGGCTTCCCTGAGCGGCTCGCGCCAAAGACTTCTGGACGGTCTATGTCGACCCGTATGGCGGCTCGATACCGAGGCATTTTTCATGGGATTTCAAGTTTTGCCGCCCACAGAGTGGCACGGTCGTAATTTCAGCCAACTCTGAGGGTGAAGTCGGGGGCGCGAACGGTTTTTTTTTTTAAATCGTATAAGTATTCGATCTCTTCTCCAGTTTGCCACTTCACATTCTGAGACCCCTAATTTCTCATTTGATTGTCACTATTCCGGCGATTACCAGTGAGTTTCCTTCGACGATTATTCCGGCGACCGTAATCTTGGTGATTGCGCCTCCTTCCCGCTCTCCGTGACGGTTCCGGCGCTTGTTCTCGCTCGTTTATTCTTCGCGGCAATCAGGTAAATCACCCTGATTCACTCGTCTTCTCCTACGTATATATGTGCTTGTTCTTCATTTTCGGATTTGTCTGCGTCTTAATCTGGGGTTTTCGGGGTAGAATCGTATGAGCTTTGTCGATCGCTATTTGTTGTGAAATCTTCGTAAGTGCTCCGTGCGCAACTCGTTCGTATGCCTTTAATTTTTCGCTTAGATTGGCTGACTTTGATGGGTGCTAGTTCGATTCGTTTTCTGGGTCGTATGCATGTGTTGTTGGATGTATCGGACTCTTGGGCATGTAGCTAGTCTCGAGTTAATTTTGAGTGCGTTTCTGGTCTGATTCTTGAGGTTGGTTGGGGTGCTTTGATGAGATCGTGCATACGTACCTTTTTTTTTGATTTGTCTAAAATTGATGGTCGTCGGTTGCATGGATGGATCGGTTGTGTCTAGTTCGTGCTGGATTTTGCTTACGGGGTCCTTTCCTTCCGTTTTTCGCGTGCGTATTGCATTTTTTCGTTTTCTGGCCTTTTGGGGGACCTCTTTCTTTGCCAATTTTTCTCTTTGTTTTGAATCTTGCGTAGTTACAGTTTTCATGTCGAATTCGTCGGTTGAGATATGGGAGGAACACTCCTCCTCATCGAGCTCTAAGGAGTCGCCGATGAGGGGTTCGCCGCACCGAGAGGACGCGACCTCGGGTACCGGAGGGGTCGGCGTCATGCTGAGCAGCCGGTCCTCGATATAGACCCCGAGGAGATCTCAGAAGAGGAGGGTTCCGTCGGGGCTAGTGAGGGCAGCAGCGACTCATTTGTACCCATGGAGGTTGATAAGTCCTTCGTGAAGAAGGACCAGATCAATCCAGACGATCCGGTGCGTACCGCCGTATCACTCGCTACCGAGGAGTCTGTGAAGAAGCATGCGGCGGGAGTAGCCTGCCATAAAATGGCTTACACGATACCGAGGCGCGATGAAAGATGTTGTCGACCGCCACGCATCGATGAAGTGGCATTTTTCCTTCCTGTGCTTAAGTATGGGGTCGGTTGGCCTCTTCACGCGTGGTTCCAAGCCGTCTTGTTTTCATATGGATTGGCTCCGTTCCAGATTGCACCGATAAGCTGGTGCCATATGCTGGGGACACTCCTCATATTTTATGATGCCGGGCTTGGGTACCCAACTCTCAGAGAGTGGCATTATTTATATAGGTTAGCGAGGTACGAGGCCGGTTACTACTTCTTATCGAAGAGGGACAACCTGGCCGAGGCGATGATTACTGGCTGTAGGCAGAACACCCCGTGTTGGAAGAACCAGTGGGTATGGGTGCCGATGAGCCATTCTAGCCCCGAGTGTCTGTCCGAGGGGGGCATTCCAATAAGTGCGGTCTCGTGCATATGTTAAGTGTGAGCCTCGATATCGACCCTTTGTGCTAACTCGTTTGTGCCTTTTCTCTTGCAGGATATAAACAGACGGTCCTTACCTACGAGGAAGAGAGTCGGGTCGACATCGCATATTCGAGAGAGGATCGCAAATTCTCCTTGGTCAGGGGCAAGAGGAGCGTTGGTGCAGAATTTTGGGTGAACGAGAGTGGTAAGAAGGAAAGAATACCCGCAGATATGGCCAATTTATCTCCCATGGATCTTCTGGCGGCGATGAAAGCCCAAAAATGCCCGAGGGAGGTTTCGTCTTCGACTCCTACTGCCGAGGCTCCTTCGTCCAAGAGGGCCAATACCGAGACGCCACACGTGTCTCCGATTGTGCAGACCGAGGAGCGGATTGTTGTCGAGCCGACCGAAGTGGTCGTTCCTGGGTCTGCTCCTGCTCCTGTCCCTCCGGTCAAGCCAACGAGGGCTACGACTCCCCCTCCTCGTACGGCTCGTGATGAGAGGAGGAGGAAGAGGGCCCGTGATGTGAGCGCAGACTCCAGGGCTCGGTCGGGGTCGACCGGCCAGTCTAAGGAGTTGGACCTCGTACTGGTCGGCTCTGGCTCAGCTAGCATCGCTTCTTCCACGGCCGCGTACGCACTTCATGTGAAGAAGGTGTTAGATGGGGAGATTCGCGCCGAGGACTTCGATAGCGAGTATGCTCGTGAGAACTTCACCATGGTGAAGGATCTCCAGGAGGTACCGGCTGTCATGCTTCTTGATAACTTCGATTTTGGTCTTTTACTAGTCTAACTTTTCCACTGACCTCTTGCAGACTACCAGGAGGTTCGCCGTCTACTCCGAGCAGCTTATCAAGTCCCTAGACTCGGCTAGCGAGGGACTGAGTCGATCCCGAAAGGAGTTGCAGGCGGAGCGGGATAAACGGGTCGATTTGGCCGGTAAGATTGCTTCAATCTCGGGGGAGTTGAAGGATTCGAGGCTAGAGAGCCAGAAATGGAAGGAGAAGTATGAGGACTTGAAGAAGGAGAGACAGGAGTTGTCGAAGCGGAGTAAGGGTCTGGAAGCTGAGTTGAAGGCCTCGACCAAGAGGTTCGAGGAATCGATGCGGAAGACAGAGATGGAGCTTGATTCCTTCAGGGGTCGGTTCCACAAGAGCCAGGAGGAGAGGCTGAAAGAGCAGAGAGCACACGAGGAGGTGGAGGCTCTAAAAAAGGGTTGCGGGGTCGACTATCAGCAGGTCGTAGCGAACCCTGAGTTCAAGTCGACCTTCGATCTCCTTGTGCAGATGGTTACCGGCTCCATCTGTGCAGTGGTCGGTCGGAGATGTCCTGACTTCGACTTGGACAATATTACGCGCCCTGCCACGCCTCCTCGCTCGACTCCAGTAGGGGAGCTCCTCGATGCCGAGATGCAAGATGCTACCAAAGAGCCGACCCGCCTCGAGTCGATCCCTAAAAATGTTGAGGTGGAGAGAAGTGCTGAGGAGAAAGAGGCTGATAGCTTCATCAACGAGGATGGTGGCGGAGAAGGCCAGAAGAAGAATGAAGAGGACGCCGCTGTTGGGAAGTAGTTTATAGCCTTCATTCTCCCCTGATTGTAATCACGATTGTCGATAACTCAGATGTACATTTTTGTTGACTTTGTTCTGTTACTTTTGACTGAAATGTTTGCAGCTTTAATTCATATCTTTCTCGTTATGTCGCTTTCGTATTGGAATTTGTTGCATGCTTGTTGCGTGTTTTGTTTCTTGTATATCGGAGGGGAGCTTCATTGTCAAAATGGTCGGTTCGACTTAGTAGGGCTTAGGGGGTCGATGCCGATTAGCTAGACTCATCGATATCGTGCCCCTGACTTGACTGCTTGAGCCCCTGACTTGACTGCTCGAGCCCTTGACTTGACTGTTTGAGCCCCTGACTTGACTGCTCGAGCCCTTGACTTGACTGCGAAACAAGCAATGTAGGATCAGGTTGGGCGATGCCTAGGCACCGCCCCTCCGACGCTCAAGTTAGTAAAGGCTTTATGAATAAATAATAATAACAAGAATGAAACGAGAGAATAGAGTATGGACACGCGTATCTGCATACTATTGGTAGTATTTCTTCAGGCGTTTGACGTTCCAACTATTTTGTACCCTTCTTCCCTCTAATGTCTCTAGTTGGTAAGCCCCGTGTCCCACTACCTTGGATACTTTGTAGGGGCCTTCCCAGTTAGGGGCTAACTTTCCTGCTCCGGATTCTTTCGTGTTTTGAAACACCCTTCTTAGGACTAGGTCCCCTTCTTGAAAGCTCCTAAGTTTCAGCTTCTTGTTGTAGAATCTTTCTACTTGGCGTCGCCTCTGGGAGGCTTTAGCAGCGGCGTCTTCCTGTAGCTCGTTTATGAGTTCAAGATTTCTCTCGAGTAGGTTTGCGTTTCCTGCCTCGTCTGCGAATTATACCCGGGGGCTATGGGCAATTATCTCGACGGGTGCTACAGCTTCGACCCCATATGCTAGTGAGAATGGCGTAGCTCCGGTGGCGGTCCTTGGGGTGGTTCGGTAGGACCAAAGGACCGCAGGAAGTTCTTCTACCCACCTGGATTCGTGTGGGCTTAGCTTCTTTTTCAAGGTAGCCATTACCGTTTTGTTGGTTGATTCTGCTAGGCCGTTTGCTTCGGGGTATCGTGGTGTCGAGAATACCAACTTTATCCCGTAGGTGTCGCAGAAGGCTTGCATCCTTTCGCTGGCGAATTGCCGCCCATTGTCCGTGCGTATCTCCTTCGGTATTCCAAAGCGACACAGAACGTGCTTCCATAGAAATTTAATAACTTCTAGATCGCGGGTCCTTCCCAGGGCTTCGCCTTCTACCCACTTGGTAAAATAGTCCGTCACCATAAGGATATGATCCTTCTGGCCAGTTCCCTTTGGCAGCGGCCCTACTAGATCCATCCCCCACACCATGAATGGCCACGGAGTGACTGTGGCGTGGAGGGGCTCTGCATTTCTATGGGCGGAAGCTTCGAAGCGCTGGCAGCTATCACACCTTTTTACATGGTTGATCGCGTCTTGCTTTAGGGTAGGCCAGTAGAAGCTGGATGTGATTACTTTGTGGGATAACGACCGGGCCCCGGCGTGATTTCCACATTCGCCCTCATGTACTTCTGATAATATCTCTTCTGTATCGGGAGAGGCGATACATCGAAGGAGCGGTCCTCCGAACGAGCGCCTATACAATTTGTCGTTAATGAGGGTGTAGCGGGCAGCTGCTCTTTCAATTTTCATTTCGTCGTTCTTATCGCCAACTGGGGGTTCTCCGGATAAGCGTCGAATAAATGGGATTCTCCAGTAGTTCCCGTCTAGATCGACGGGTGCGACACTATTGTGTGCAGAGACAGACGGCGCTAGCAACCAAGTTTCAGGGATTGGCCGGGTACTTTGAGAGGAGCTCGTGGCAGCTAAGCTTGCCAAGGCGTCTGCTCGGGCGTTCGATTCCCTGGGGATGTGGCGGAGATCCCACTCTTCTATCTTCTCCTTGAGCCTTTCGATCAGGGAGTGGTATAGTTTCAAGCATTCTTCTTTTACGGCGTAAGCGCCGTCTAGCTGGTTGACCACCAGCTGGGAGTCACTTTTAGCGCGAACTCTGCGAGCCCCGAGTTCTACGGCGAGTTGCATCCCTTGGACGAGCGCTTCGTACTCAGCCTCATCGTTAGTTGTGGGGAAGTCGAGTCGGATGGCTCGCTCATAGCTTTCTCTGTGCGGGTCTGTCAGGACTATTCCGGCCCCGTTGCCGTGCAAATTGCTGGCCCCGTCGATTTTCAAGGACCATATGCCGGCATCCTCGTTGGCCTTCGTCATGTGGGCTACCTCATGTTCCGCTTTCAGTTGCAGGTCCGTAGAGAAGTCTGCTACGAAGTCAGCTAATACTTGTGACTTGATGGAGGTTCTTGGTTCATATTGAATCCCGTAGCCTCCTACTTCGACTGTCCACTTGAGCAGTCGCCCAGACAGATCCGGTTTTGACAATACGGCTCTTATAGGGTAGGCCGTGATTACTTTGATGACGTGGGCTTCGAAATAGGGTCGTAGCTTTCTGGTGGCATTTACGAGCGCCAAGGCGAGTTTTTCTAAGGCAGTGTATCGAGTCTCGGCGTCTAGCAGGGATTTGCTGGCGTAGTGCACTGGATGCTGCTTGCCATCTACTTCTCGTATCAGTACGGCTCCGACCGCGTGATCCGATACTGATAGATAGAGTAATAACGGCTCGCCGTCAGCTGGTTTGGATAGCAGAGGTGGGCTGGATAGGTAAGCTTTCAGTTCTTCAAGCGCCTTTGCGCATTCTTCGGTCCATTCGAACCGTTTACCCTTGCGTAGGGTGTTGAAGAAGGAGTGGGTCCTCTCGGAATAGCGTGATATGAAGCGGCTGAGGACGGCAAGACGTCCGGTCAGCTTTTGTACCTCCTTCGGGGACCTTGGATGTGCTATCTCTTGGATGGCCCTAATCTGTGTGGGGTCTGCCTCTATCCCCCTCTGGGTCACTATATGACCGAGGAATTTGCCGGAGGAAACCCCGAACGAGCATTTTGCCGGGTTTAGCTTCATGTTGTACTTTTCCAGGATTTGGAAAGCGTCTCCTAGGTGGTCTACATAGTATTGGGATTTGACGGACTTGACGAGCATGTCGTCAATGTAGACTTCCATTGTTTTGCCGATCTTTTCTTTGAACATGGAGTCAACGAGGCGTTGGTACATAGAGCCCGCGTTCTTTAGTCCGAACGGCATCACTTTATAACAGTAAATGCCTTGGCTAGTAATGAAAGCTGTCTTCTCTTGGTCATCGGGGTGCATTTGGATCTGGTTGTACCCTGAGAAGGCGTTCATGAAACTTAAGAGTTCGTGTCCTGCCGTAGCATTGACTATGGCGTCGATATGTGGTAAAGGATAAGGATCCTTTGGGCAAGCCTTGTTCAGGTCGGTAAAGTCGATACAGACCCGATTCTTGTCGTTCTTCTTTTTGACGACTACCACGTTGGCAAGCCAAGTGGGGTAGTGCACCTCTCGTACTGAACCGATGTCAATTAGTTTCTGCACTTCCTCATTAATGGCCTGATTCTTCTCCGCGGAGAATTTTCTTCGCCGCTGCTACACCGGTCTGCAGTTTGGGTCTACCTGAAGGCGGTGCGTGATGATGGACGGGTCAATTCCGGTCATATCGCAATGTGACCAGGCAAATATGTGGACTTTCTTTCGGAGGAACCCTAGAAGGGCGCTCCTAACGTCAGCGGGAAGCTCTGCCCCTATGAAGGTGGTACGAGTTGGATCGGACTCGTCGAGGGTCACCTCTTCTAACTCTTCGGCTTCTGGTCGACCCAAAGGGGTCGATATCGAGCCGTGTTGTTGCGAGTAGACGGCTCGAAAGCTCGCATAGTAACAATCCCTGGACGCTTTTTGTTCCCCTCGGATAGTCTGGATTCCCCAGGGAGTGGGAAATTTGAGCGCTTGGTGGTACGACGAGGGGACTGCTTTGAGCTCGTGGATCCAGGGCCTCCCTAGGATGGCGTTGTGCGCGGACGTTGCGTCTACGACTTGGAACTTCACATCCAGGTTCAGGCCTCCGCAGTACATGGGAAGAGTGATTTCTCCGACTGTCTGCTGCTGGCCTCCGTTAAAACCGTAGAGAGTCATGGTTACCGGTTCTATCTTACTTACGGGGATCTGCATTTCCTTCAAAGTCCGAAGGAACATGATGTTCGCGGAACTGCCGTTGTCCACGAGTAATCTCTTCACCTGACAATTCGATATCAGGAGTGAGATCACGAGTGCGTCATGATGTGGGTGAACGAGCCCCGACGTGTCCTCCGCAGTGAACTCAATGGCCTCATGCTGCTGCATGGGATTAACGTGGTGGACCTCGTGGTTTAGTATCCTCCGGGCTCTCTTGGCTGCGGAGCGCGACCTTCCGCTGATCTCCGACCCCCCAACGATCACATGGATCGTTCGCTCGGCGGGGGGTGGCTTGTTCTGGGGTTCCGCATTCCCGGTTGGGTTGGCTTGCCTACCCCTGGTCCATGTGTTCTTTCCCTTGTTTGTCAAGTATTCGGTAAGGAAGCCATTCTTTAGAAGTTCAAGTACTTCTAAGCGCAGAGCCTGGCACTCCTCAGTTTTGTGACCATGGTCGTTGTGGAACCCACAGAACTTCTTTGTATCCCGTGTCTTGGGGTCGGATTTCATCTTGGCGGGCCATTTCACAACGCCACCGAGCCCCTTGAGCACGTTGTTGACCAGGTAATTCTGGTCGATACAGAGGCTATATGGAACTTCGCCGCTAAGCGACGTGCGGCTGTAAGGATGATCTTGCCGGGAACGTCGCTCATCACGAAGGTCCTTACGATCTACATACCTCGACGTAGAGGAGCCTCCTCTATATCGAGGCTCTCGATGTTGGCTAGCGAGTTCGTAGGCCTTCTGTTCGTTCAGACGCGCGATGCGGTTCGGCTCGTCTTCTTCCCAGTTAATTTCGGCCCAGGCTTGTGAGAGGACCGAATCCATATCATAGCAAGGGTGGCTGGTCAGGTCTCGGTAGAGTTTTGAAGACACGTCTAGGCCGTTTTTGAAGGCGAAAACTGCAGTGAGAGGAGGGCAGTTCGGTATCGAGGCGAGCTCCTGATTGAAGCGCCCCACGTACGATCGTAGCGATTCGCCTTTCTTGATTCATATGCTGTTCAGAGCATCGGGGTGCTTGGCTATGCATCGGCAATTGGAGTATTGCTTCCTAAATGCCATGTGGAGCTCCGAAAACGTCGAGAAGGAGCTCCTCGGTAAGTTGACGAACCACTGAAGCGCTGGCCCAGTTAGACTCGCCCCGAAGCTCTTACACAAGCAGGCTTCGCGCAACTCGCCCGGGATCGAGGTGGTCAGCATCTTTTGTTTGTAGAGGGCTATGTGGTCCTCTGGGTCGGTTGTCCCGTCATAAAGCTGGAACGAGGGCGGCACGAACCTTGCCGGGACATCTGTGTTAGTGATGTCAGGTGTGAAGGGCGAGTCAGCGTAGCTGTCGCGTGGTATCAGCGAATCTGGGGGAATGATTCCCGGAATACGGCAGATGAGCTTTTCGAGTCCAGCCATGCGCGCCTCAAGACGTCGCTCGTACTCGCCAAGTGGTGGCTCGGTAGCGAGGCGCTCAGTCGGATGGTGCGTTGTTGTTCCTTCGGGCCTTCGTCCGAGGCCGGACGTAGCAGGTGTGTTAAGATCGACGGCGTCCTCCAGGTCGAAGACTAGGTTCTTGCGGAGATTTGGCGGTTTCTCGCCGGTAGCGGGCTCCTCGACAAAAGGTTGTTTCTGGGACGTTCTTTCCTTACGAAGCTGGTCGTTCTCCCTTCGCAGGGCTTGATTGGTGGCGTGCAACTCCATGATTCTAAAGTCTGTCTCCTTTGCCCGTCGCCGGTTCTCCTCGGCCTCCTCGGCTAGTCGGGCCAGGATCGTATTCAGCATCTCCGAGGGTACGGCTTGAGCACCGCTAGTTTGCAGGGTTTGCCGCACTAGCTCGTCGATAGGGACGATGTCCTTCGGTGCCGAGGAGCTGGGTACGCGAGTCCCAGCCGTCTTTCCCGCTTGAGTTCCCATTTTCTCGCTGTTACCTGTCATGGAATCAGTGAAGAAAATACGGAAAACAGCTCTAAGGGCCCCACGGTGGGCGCCAAATGTTGAGGTTCGATTTTACGGAAAAAAGGAGCCCTCAGAGCTTCGTTAAGAAATCACAGTTAATAACGGAAAATAGAAACGACAAACGGGAATTAAACAACAAGAAGTAAATGAGCAATGCAATAAATTAACGTTGACGTGATCGTTTCCGGTAATGAAAAGAATCTACAGAGAATTCGACAGAGTTTCGGCTATATTTTTCTATGAGAGAAATCGATACAAAAATTGAGCCTTCTGCCCCTATTTATAGACAGGATAGGGGCAGGTAGGCAGCAGCTAACCCTAGCCGTCGAGTAGTAACGGCTCGCCGCAAATATCGGGCTGTTCGCGAGTCTTTCGGAGGAGGTTAGGGTCTGCGATCGGGCGCCGCCAGTGGGCTAGGGTTTCCCTTCCTCGAACTCCTCGATATCGACTCTCATAGTTCGTCGATGGCGAGTCTCTTTTCTGGTCGGTGGCGAGGCCTCGACTTGGGCGGATTCTTAGTGTCTTGTTGGCGTTGGTGGGCTACCTTTACGAATTGGACTTGTTTGCGCGGGCCGACTCGTCTATCGGACCTGGGCTCGTGGGCCCGACCCCAACAATAGCCCCTTTTGGTTGCGGGGTCTGCGCGGGGCAGGCCCTGGAACCAAAATTATGAGTCAAAATTCGGTACAGAGTGCGTAAAATCGAGGTGTCCAAGAGACTGTCCTCGGGCCCGGGAGATACTTCCTGAGAGAGTAACTCCGCTAGGGAGTAGCCGGGATACTACTCCTGGTCGATACGAAGGTTCCTGGGGAGCGCAAGCGTATGACCGTGCAGGGA